>PRKT01000014.1:2624179-2742642 GCA_003671525.1 Saccostrea glomerata
TCTAATTTTTTTTAACACATATCTCTCTAAAATGAGAGATATCTCTGTAATTTTAAGATAATTTTTATTTTCAAAATAAATAGCAAAAGGACTTGCCATATAAAAACACAGTCTTGAAGAGAAAGGGATAAAAGGCTAGAGGAGCATGATCAGGTATATGCAGATTGTTCCAATTGAAGCATTTATCAATTTACTTCATTCTAAATGATCTACTAAAAGTTGATTGAAAACCAACTAATTCACATTGGAGCAGTTTAACGTCCACATTACTTGTTATATTTTACAGGCAGAGAATACAAACCGAGCTAGACAGACATCCACCTTTCTACTGCATAAGCTCTTTTGGTCTCTGAAAGCGAGAGAAAAAATAGAAATTGGTTAATACTTCTTTCATACTGTATATCACATTAAATAGTTCAACTACCAAGTCTCCATTTTGAATTAAGAATATCAATTACATCTACATGATCAGCATAAAATAAAGCATTACAAACATCTTGTCTTGTTAGTTCTGGTCTAGCTCTAATTATTGCTAGTAATACTTGATAAATCTGTTCTCTGATAGAATTAGAATGATCCGCCTCGATTTGATCCATACTGCGTTGTCTTGCACCGAGAAAGCGTACAACATGGTAATATCTGGTAGCTAGATTATTAGCCAATTCACTCAGGTCAAGTAAAGTTAATCGAGTCATTGGTTCAACCACTGGTCCAGAGTATTGATAGTGGTCTAGAGAAAAATTATCCACCTCCTCCACCAAATCTTGCCTCTCCATGGAGGAAAAAATCTCCCTTAATTTGGACCTATGGTCAGTGGAGGGGGTTTTACATTTCCAGTTGTGTAGGATCCTGAAGTATGTATCCGAAGGATTTCTAAGGGAGTGTGCTGTTTCTGCCATTTGGGATCCATCAAGATGAGTAGAAAAAATCAACATGTCGTTAGGGGGAAGCTTTCTTGAAAGGAAGTCAAATAGCATATCCAGCTCTGAAAAAGAGAAGCATGGAAAAAATTCTGCGGTTTTCAAAAACATGTAATAAATATTCTCATTAACATTTTCAGATAGCATATATATGTAACAATGTAAGACAGTTATTTCATTACAAGTTCAAACCAAAACCTTGTAAAAGCTTTACAGCCCAAAATATATAGATCTGTAAACCAACACATATATCCTTGGTTTTTGCTTTTATATCTTAAAGTTCAGATCAAAAAAAGGTAATAATTAAAGAAAAGGTTAGTTTTTAACATTTTAATGAGTAGATGGCCATTTTCTCTCAATATAAAAGATAGCAATAAGAGGTCCATAAACCACAATGCTCACCTGACTTATTATAACCTTCCTGTTCTACATCAAGAGATTTTTCCTATAAATACACCTATGTAAAACTAAGCATTATTATGGCCCATGCAAAATTATTCCAGAAAGGAAAGTGTGTATGAGTTGACATCAAGGTGGGGTTGCTTTCATTCAAAATGACCTATCATGCCTTTGCTGTTCTTGAGATGAGTTCTACAGTATTTTTCTGATAATATAAATTCCATTGTAAAAATCTGATTTTTCTGATAATACAAGAGGCCCAAGGGCCTTGAATCGCTCTTCTGATAAATTGTATAACCTATCACTTGTATTTGAAGCCTCTAACCCTAAGTATCCTAAGACCAAAGTTGCATCACCTGACAAAGTTTGATGATTCTTAGCCAATTAGGACTACTTCTTGGTCTACATTCTTGGAAAACCCAAAATGCATCAACTGACACAGTATGATTATTCTAAGCCAATAAATACCTAAGATACTTAAATGTAGCCATAAAATGTCGAAAGTAGGTCACCGTGACCTACATTTTGGTCGACATTTTTCAGAGTCCCAAGATGCATCTCCTGACCAAGTCTGATGATTTTAGGTCTGAAGGTAATCAAAATATGCCTTTTAAACAATTTGAAAACATATGCCTGCAAAATTCTAAAAGTAGGTCACAGTGACCTACTTTTTCTTAAATATGTTTTAAGGTCCCAAGATGCAGCAACTTACAAGATTTGATGATTCTAACCCTTTCAGTGCCTGAAATAATGGGATTAAATGTTTTAAAAAGGTTAAGTCATAAAGTTCAAAAAGTAGGTCACGGTGACCTACTTTTAAGTTGACGTTGTTCAAGGACCCAAGATGCATCAACTGACTAAGTTTCATGATCATAGGCCTTAAAGTGTCCAAAATATGCCTTCAAATCAATTTGAAAACAAATGCCCGCAAAATTAAAAAAGTAGGTCACCGTGACCTACTTTTGAGTTAACATGATGTGAAGTCCTAAGATGCATCAACTTACAAGATTTGATGATCCTAGTCCTTATAGTAAGCAAAATATAAACATTTTTATTAATTGTAAATTTAGGTCAACTTTAAAGTGACCTTGAGACCACGCCCTTTGCCCCAGGGTCATGCCTTGAACAATTTTTAATCTTCAACATATCCTGATCCTTGTATGTAAGTTTGGTGAAAATCTGCCTGGCGGTTCTGGAGAAGAAGATTTTTTAGCAACTAGTACTTTTGGTTTTGTTTTCCTGATTATCTCCCCTTGTTTTAGGGTCCCAACCCTTATTTTAGTACAATTGGTAGCCCTTGGGCCAAGGATACCCTGTGGCAAATTTGGTACTGATTGGCCAAAGGGTTCTTGAGTTATGGCCCATATTCTAAAAAGTTAACGCACACCGCACACCGCACAAATGGCCATAGCATTAGCTCTTTGAGCCTTTGGCTCAGAAGAGCTAATAAATCTGATCACTTATTGTGTTCTATCCTATTATAAGATCACAATTTAAGCACACTTAAATTTTCAACTTGAAGACTGCTGCTGTTGAGAAGATTTTTTATTTTTTTTTTTATATTTCAAATACCTAAAACTCACTGGCAGATTTAGAGGGGGCGAACCCCCCCCCCCTTTTGTGTCCAAAATATACATTAAATTTGGTACATCAATTTTCTTTTGGTGTGGCTGTGGGCTCCTACCCCCGACCCCAAACTGGTCAAACCCCCTTGTTCAAGATTCCTGGGTCCTCCACTGAAACTTGGATTGTCAACTGTGGCTCTACCCTAACTCAAGCTCCTGAGATTTTGATTTGAAGAAATTTGAATTATCTCTTTGAGTGTTTCTGAATCAACAAGACTAATAAAGACTTTGCTGTGAAGAGGATTCCCTTAGTATTTACATAAAACTATGAAATTCTATTGTGTCCCCTTTTCCATAACCCCCTCCCTTCACCCCCCAATCTTTAAAACAATGTTTTAACATAATTCTTACTTATCTCCCCTTCAAAGAGGGTGTAGCTCTCCTAATGAACAAAATTGAACTCCCTTATACCAAGGAAGCTTTAGGACATGATTTACTGGAAATTGGCTCTATGAGCATGGTTCTGGAGTGGATGAGGAAACTGAGAAAATGTATATCAGAAAATTTTGATCAGTTTAGTTCTCTTGAGTTTTTGGCTCACATGAGCTAAAAATAGAATAATTACTATATTCATCAGTTGTACATCTTGCAGCAGCAGCACTATTTGCAGATATATGTCGAGGTCCAGCAGTTCCACCTCCAATCTCTGCTTGGATCCTCCTCTCAAAATTCTTAATCTCCTGAGAAGCTCGTACATCAATTTTCTGGATTACATCACACAGAAATTTATAGTTTCCAAGAGATATAAGTCCTTTTGACTTAAGAACATCAAAAATCTCAGTGATTGAATTCACATTGGATGGTATATGTTGTTTTAAGTATAATTTTGTTTTCTGTAAATTATTTGATCCAAAATGAATGTGGTCTTCCAAAAATTTCATAAGCTCTACTTCAGTTCTTTCAGCATTTTCTCTGTTGACTGGTAAAAAAAATGTATATATCAGTTAAAAGTGAAAATACTGAAATTCTCCATTTGCTTTGACAGCTCAAAAAGTTTAAATGGAACTCAAGCACATACAGACATTACTTATTTTATGAAGTAATATTTTCTTTTGACATACTTACAATTCAGTCCCTGATCATGCCGATTGCTTGCCATGTCCAGTCCTGCAAGTATGTTCTAGTGGCTGTACTTTTCCAAAATACATTAACAAGAGGCACAATGCTCACCTGATCTCATTGTCTTCAAAAACTCTGAAAATAAAATTATATTTTATGACAGCTTTCTTCCAATTAAACTTTTTCACAATATAATATATATGCCTATCCATGTTTAAAATCAGATTGCACATTTTTTTTGTATCTTTAGGTACATTATGTATTTTGCTGGTTACATTGAAAAATATATGCTCTTTTCTTTTAAGGTTACCCCCCCCCCTTTGTATACAATAAAAAAAATTGTCAATTTCATTTATTTTTCTGAGTATTTAGATGAATAGAAAAACACATAATATCAAAATACATCCAGTTGGCATCATCCTGAAGCCAAAGTCTTTGAACCAACCTGAGGTGGCAATTAAGTCCACAAAAACTCAGGCTGGGTTCTGTACAGGTCCAGTACAATCAGTACATTTAGCTACGTAGGTAGAATTACCTACGTAGCTTTATTTACCTACCTCAGGTAGCTTGATTTAGCTACCAAATGAATTTATTTCTATAAAAAAGCATTTTTCTCAGGATGTGCAAAAACTATCATTTTGATGCAGTGATCATTTTCAACTTTGAACTCATCTGAAAACAATTCATGAAAAATTCCCTCTTGAAGAAATGTCTTTTTCTGCGCAATTAGCCAATTACAATCAAAGTTCTGAAAGTTTTGGGGCTATGTACGACAGTTAGAACAGTTACTCCTTGAATGAAATGACAAAGAAGTCCAGTTCTGTTTAACATGTTAATAGGTCGGTAATTATTCAGCACAATGTGAAGTAATCATACTCAGTCATGCCTCACCGCACGGACAGATAACCAATCAATGGAATTACATGTTTTGCTCTAAATTGACCAAACACAGCGATGTTTAGACTATCTCTGCTTTGGAATGTTTTTTAAAGTCTCCCTAGTATAAATATCAATAGTCATTTAACTGCGATTTTTTGTCTCTTTTCCATAAAAAGAAAAGTTACATTTAAATAGCTAAATAAAGCTACCTGAGGTAGGTAAATAAAGCTACGTAGGTAATCCTACCTACGTAGCTAAATGTACTGATTGTACTGGACCTGCTGTACTGCGTAAATATTCCTCGATATACTTTTTTTCTTTGACAAGAAGGGTACCCCAGTATAGAAATTTCAATAACGACATGTAAATTTGGAAATTCCTACAGTGGCTATTAACAGATGAACATTGACATGAGTGAGCCTGAACTGACCGAAGACTTTAATTTAGATTTCAACAGGTCCAGTACAATCAGTACATTTAGCTACGTAGGTAGGATTACCTACGTAGCTTTATTTACCTACCTCAGGTAGCTTTATTTAGCTATTTAAATGTAACTTTTCTTTTTATGGAAAAGAGACAAAAAATCGCAGTTAAATGACTATTGATATTTATACTAGGGAGACTTTAAAAAACATTCCAAAGCAGAGATAGTCTAAACATCGCTGTGTTTGGTCAATTTAGAGCAAAACATGTAATTCCATTGATTGGTTATCTGTCCGTGCGGTGAGGCATGACTGAGTATGATTACTTCACATTGTGCTGAATAATTACCGACCTATTAACATGTTAAACAGAACTGGACTTCTTTGTCATTTCATTCAAGGAGTAACTGTTCTAACTGTCGTACATAGCCCCAAAACTTTCAGAACTTTGATTGTAATTGGCTAATTGCGCAGAAAAAGACATTTCTTCAAGAGGGAATTTTTCATGAATTGTTTTCAGATGAGTTCAAAGTTGAAAATGATCACTGCATCAAAATGATAGTTTTTGCACATCCTGAGAAAAATGCTTTTTTATAGAAATAAATTCATTTGGTAGCTAAATCAAGCTACCTGAGGTAGGTAAATAAAGCTACGTAGGTAATTCTACCTACGTAGCTAAATGTACTGATTGTACTGGACCTGTTCAATGGAAAGAAAGAAGATGCACTAAAAATTAATGGAGCCATGCATAGATTTTTTACCTGTAGGCTACTGGAGCTATAATTAATCTTCTGCTCGTTAAAGTATTCATAATATCAAACAAATATTGACGATTCTCATTCCTTTTTGAAAGAAAAAATGAAAATGCGGGAAAACGAAAGTAAACGTTGAAGTTAATTCAATCTGGAAATGGTTCGATATTGACCCCATACTAAAAATAACAGTCAAATGCATTTTCTTTTCCCTATCAAGTGTCATAACTAATTATATTAGGTCTTAATGTATTTTAAAGTTGTTACAATTTACTGTTTATTAAGATAGGGAAAAAAGTTTACACGAACATGCGCGGATCCAGGACTTTTTTTCGCCGGACCGGCCGGGGCTAAAAAATTTTACCTCCGAACCTACACGGACAAAAACAAATTGTCCAGTCCTAAAAATCTACTTTATGAGAAGTGGTCAGTGTGGACGGGATTAATCAATTTGTATTATTATTTTTTTTTAATTTAGGCCTATTTTTTTATTTTTTTTTTAGTCTTTAGAGATGTAAGACATATATGTATGGTTTCTATTCCCATTTTACATGGAGTCCATCGTCGCAAACAACGGCCAAAATGGACCACCCTCTTCCATCCCAGTCCATAAAATGAAATTCATTGATGCTTCTTGGTTTCATCAAAGAAAAATTGAATTGATGGAGCCAGGGCATTCTATATATTTCCCTGTCCCTCATTTAGAGAGATTTGCCGAAATAGGATTTTCAGGTATTTGGCAATTTTTTCCGGTCAAGAATTATGCGCAATACTGTAATTTAATAGATTGGCTCCCGACTTGTATTTTCCCAATTCATATCAGGGGACTTTTGAGGTAGAATATAGTTACTTTACGCGAGACATGCAATTTGTTCGGAAAATTTTCTCTCTCGCATACATTAGTTTTTTAAGGATTATTAAGAACTATAATTTACTTAATACTAATAATAAAGAGCTATAATTAAGCACAATTCGTGAAAAAAACACTAATAAAGAAAATTACTATCATTCGAAAAAATGAAGGTAACGAAAATTTCGGGATCAACAGGCACGTAGTACCAACCCCCTCTCCCACTTTTTTCCAGACTAACTTTTTACTAAAGAAAATTTTAATTGAAATCCCCCCACTGTTTGTTGCAGTATAGTCAAATAAGAGTAATGTAGTGTTTGAAGAAAAAAATGGTACTGGTACTGAAATAGTTGGAACTTCCTATAGCTATAACCCTTTAAAGATTTAAAGATTCCTTCCACATATTACATGTAATCCCTGTTAGTATATATCTCAAAGTAAATCTTTGATTCAAGTTACTGGCCCAACTCCAATCCTGAGGGTCATGATTCGAAAAATTTATTATCTTCACTTCCTGACGCCCGCGAGGCGCAGTGGTTAGAACGTCTGCTCTAGTTAGAATAATCTAACTGTGTCTCGGTACAGGCCCTCACCACAGTTAAACCGGGTCCGTAGGACAATATCATTTTAACGATGGAACATTCTATCTACGTCTGCTCTAGAGCTATTTGCGAAGTAAGGAGTTGATCCTAACGTCATCAATGGTTCGAATCCCACTGTCGGACGTGGAGGCCGGTCCTTCGGATAAGACCGTTTTAATCGCGAGGTCCTGTGTCGCAGTAGGTCCTGCATCGTCGCAAACCACGACCGAAATGTACGCTCCTCTCCCATCTGGCCGTGGTTGAACGAGGAGAAAATTCTTCGTAACTCATTAAAATATTGACCAATGCGAGTACAGCATAGTCGGATGATGAACCTTATCGCAACCTTTCAATATCCAATCGCAGCAGTGGCGTAGCATCGTTTTTGAAAGTGGGGGGGGGCCAGCCGGAGAAAATTTTTTTTTACTTACCTGAAAAAGTTATGGAATGCCATATACGACAGCCAACTGCTTACTGCCAACTGCTGACTGCTTACTGCCAACTGTCAGCTGCTTACTGCCAACTGCCACACATATTTGAATAAATTTTATATTTGTATTGGTATTTATATGAATATTCACAAAAAAGGGAAAAAAAAAAAGGCACGGATCCAGGACATTTTTCCAAGGGGGTCACCCTGGTTAAATTGAATTGAATAAAATGACCAATATGTTTTATCTTATGTAATATTCAATATATGCGGTTGATAGTATATTGTTTATTTTTTTTACCGGTATTTGTTTTGCTATTTGAAATAGGTAATAAAATGACTATTTTCTGCTTTTAATCTTTAAAGAACCCCCCACCCCCACCCCTCCCCCGGAGACAACAAAACCTTTGAAGAGAGAATAATAATAAAAAAGATTTGTCGTTTCGCAGAGAAAGATGTTTTGAAAATAAATATACTTTTTCCATTATAATCTATAGTTAAAAATTTCCTCAAATTAAAGATGTATATCTGTGTGTTATAATGTTTCACATTTGCATAGGGGGGCATTTAAAATTTGTACAGTCATATGTTAAATAAACTAATCGAACTACCGGTATAATGTCCTTGGACTCTTTTGAGAAAACGCCGATCAAACAATTATATCTCTTTGTTTGCACAAATAAAAATGTTTTACATGCATAGATCTAGAGAGAGGGGTCCGGAACACCCCTCTGAAATTTGTAAAGTTATATAAATGCACAAACTAAACAAACTTTAAGTTATTTTGTATAAAATAAATCAACTATAAGGGACCTTTGAACCAACACCCCAACCGAAAATGTGGATTCGTGTTAAGTTGGTATGAAAAATGTCATACACATGAAGGTATGACGCATAAGAACCCCCTCTCCCCGGCCGAAATAAATTTTCACACTAAGAAAAGGACTTTACGTATTTTTTTTCTTGTCAAGAAATTTCTGGGTTGGATTTTTTTTTACCCTCTTGGAAAAAATGTCCTATAGTTCCGCGCCCTTTTTTTAAATTTACATAAATATCAATATTAAAATAAAATTTATTCAAATATGTGTGGCAGTTGGCAGTAAGCAGCTGACAGTTGGCAGTAAGCAGTTGGCAGTAAGCAGTTGGATGTCGTATATGGCATTCCACGACTGAATATGACGTCACAATAGGGAGGCGTAAATATTCAAGATTACGACACTTTTTGTGATCAAGCAGCCACGGGTAGGAGAGAGCTATATGCGGACTCCGGACCGTGGCTTGAGACGATGTAGGTCCTGGAACGAAAAAGATCCCTCGATCATTGCTCAATGGCCGCAAGTGCCGAGTATATCGGACAAAATTTGCAACTCTCCACCTAGCTGCAGAACTGTAGCTCTCAGAAAAAAATATATTGACAGACCGGTCTGTCAATATATTTTTTCGGAGAGCTACAGTTCTGTTAAATACTAAGGAATCTTTGATAACGAGGGCATTAAAATTTGTCTAAACTGTCTTAAAGAGGAATTATTTTGTATACAGGTTTTGAACATGAATAAAACGATCAGATGACTGTACATTTTAAGTTTTATTAAATTCTGTTAACATATTCTTTAATTTCCTCCATCTGTGTTGTAAGGCAAGACCTTCAATGTTCTGAAAATTTAAAATCATAAATCATATTAATGTAAAAGATAACAATTAAAAATCATACACATAAAAGAGGCAGTCAAGTACATTTCTTCCTTTCTAATTTTAATCTTTAGAATTTTACCTCTAAAGTATCAAATATTGCCTGACATTCTAGTTTTTCTGACAGAGCTGGCCAAGGCTGATCCTGTTGAAGAATTAAAATGGCTGCATGCTGAACTGCATTCACTTCCTCAACACTACTGCAGTCTAAATATAGAAACAAAATAAGTTAGAGGGTCTCCAAATGGCATAATTAATCAAAGTACTGAATGTTCTAAGAGCCATACTTTGAAATGCTAAATAGCATAATTAAAAAATATTTCAATGCTGCTTTTAGGATTGTCTCTGCTGTAAAGGGGAATAACTGATAAAAAATTGTTTTATTTGCACCTTTGAAAAGTAAACAAAGTAACAGAAATAGGAGTGAATTAAATGTTTAATTATTGAATGCCATTCAGGCGAAAAGCATGAAATACAAGAAACAATTCCTGACGCAAGAAAAAGAAGCTGCAGTGTAAATCAAACATTTTATAAAATACACCTTTAGACTACTAACTCCCAGCTTTCTGTCCATCTTTTCTCAAGCAGAGAGCTACAGTTTTCTGCAGCTATACCTATCATAGATAGTGAAGGACGTAAAAGTGAAATGCTTTTATAAAGAATTTAATGTTAGTGCATACATATATTTATTACCTTTCAACACTATGAGTAGCTTCTTTAAAAACTGACAAAAAACTGGTTCTCCTCCTGATATAAAATGTCCACATCTCTCCACTACGTCATCAAAAATAAGACTGTTAATTTTAGAACCTTTATCAAGCTGGGTTACAGCTAATGAGTAACTCCACAACAAATCTAAGAACTCATTTGTAACTTGTCTGCTGATTGGGTAATTCCAAATCTTCAACTTTGACCCCATTGTGGCAAAGGTTACAATTGGGTAAATCGGGGAGATTGGCTCTTCTACTGCATTACTTGTTATCTGTAGAATTCAAAGAAAATACAGCTCTCAACTACGAAAGGTGTAGAGAATGATGAATACATGTATTTGCAAATGTACAAATACAAGTTTACGAGTGTTTCAACCCAGACAAATAATAATTTTAATACCATATTTTTACTCAAGTAACAACACAGGACATCCACAATTTGTTCAGAGTTCTCAAACATCATAAGCTGATCTGAGACAGTCTAAAGAAGAGAAAAACATCAAAAACTAAACTTTCGTGTATCAAAAAAATAATTTCATGTCTTATATCAATTTACATTAATTCTTCAACGTATTGTATAAAATAGCTAATTTTTTTTGTAAAATCATTTTGTGAAAGGAATTCACAGCATTTCATGTAATAATGACTACCAGTTTCTTTGTAAAATACAGTACTCTCATAAAATAAGGAATTAATGGTTATTTCAATAATACACACCTCAGTGCGAGAGAGAAATCGTCTGAATAGATCTCTATCCAGCTCAGTTTGACTTGCGGGGAAATTCACAGGATCTGGTGTATAAATAACACATTAAGTTCAAATAATTCTGACCAATACATTGTATAACTTACTTAACACGTCTTTCCTAAAATAAACATTGAAAACCTTATGATTGAGTGGACAGTCCTATCAACAGAGAGATGTACAGTTATATTAACACAGAGATGGACAGTCATATCAACAGAGATGGACAGTTACATCAACAGAGATGGACAGTTATATCAACATAGAGATGGGCAGTCATGCATTGTATCAACAGGGAGATGGGCAGTCATATCAACAAAGAAAGGGGCAGTCATGTAAACAGAGAGATGGGCAGTCATATTAACAGAAAAAAAGGCAGTCATATCAACAGAGATGGACAGTTATATCAACAGAAAGATGGACAGTTATATCAACAGAGAGATGGGCAGTCATGCATTGTATCAATAGGGAGTCATATCAACATAGAGAGATGGGCAGTCATATTAACAGAAAAATAGGCAGTCATATCAATAGAAAGATTGGCAGTCATATCAACAGAGAGATGGACAGTCAAATCAACAGAGAGATGGGCAGTCATATCTACAGAGAGATGGGCAGTCATACAATGTATCAACAGAGAGATGGACAGTCATAATATTAATAACAGAGATGGACAGTTATATCAACAAAGAGATAGGCAGTCATATCATCACAGAGAGGCAGTCATATCAACAGAGAGATGGGCAGTCAAACATTGTATCAACAAAGAGATGGACAGTCATAATAACAGAGATGGACAGTTATATCAACAAAGAGATAGGCAGTCATATCATCACAGAGAGGCAGTCATATCAACAGAGAGATGGGCAGTCATATCAACAGGGAGATGGGCAGTCATATCAACAGAAAGATGGGCAGTCATATCAACAGAGAGAGTGGGCAGTCATATTAACAGAGATGGACAGTCATATCAACACAGAGATGGGCAGTCATATCAACAGAGAGAGATAGGCAGTCATATCAACAGGGCAGTCATATCAACACAGAGATTGGCAGTTATACCGGGATATCAACAGAGAGATGGGCATTCATATCAACAGAGAGATGGGCATTCATACCAACACAGAGAGATGGGCATTCATATCAACACAGAGGGATGGGAGTCATATCATGTATAGCATATATTTGATGGTTAAGCAAAATGGTTATGGCTAAGCAAAATGCCAAAATTAATGTTATTTTTACGTACATGATGTTCAGATCATTACAGACAGATGTACATTTAGAATATAGATTTCAGAATTCTCTTTCACTTCATTCTTTCAAAGTGCCCATTTATCCTTCTTATTATATGGAAATAATTACTTACCAAATGCTGACTTCAGAAGAAACTGCATGTAGAATCCTTGTTCCTCTATCAGCAAACTGTAGCACTTGTACCTGACAAACAAGATTTTAATTCTAATTTTTTCTTAAGTTATTAAAATTAGAATTGCTATTAAATTTTCACTCATACTCAGAGGAGGATGTAACCCCCTCATTGGAAGAAATTTGAACTTTTAAAAAAAAACTCCAAGGTGATTTTATGGTAATTTCGGCACAGTGCCTGAGTGGCAACAGTACTGTTAATCACTTTTTACTAAAAAAAAACCTTTATTTTCTTGTAATTACGCAAAACAGTGTGCTCACATATATTAATTCTCGCCTATAATAGTATTCCCTAGAATTATATAGAGCAATAACCACACTTCGTGAAAATTTTGTCTCGCTTATCAAGAAACAACACCTATCTCGCGAAAATAAGGTGATCTACAGTATTTGATAGTGTTACAATACCTTTGCTGCATGACTTGTAGCAGATACTGACAGGTTCCTAGTGGTAAGCGTACATCATGCACCATAGCCCCCAGTTTTCTGTAACTCTCTCTGCTGAGTCGAGGCACGCGATAAATAAGTTCTATAAGGCTGTGCATGCACTTGTTCTCCATAGATATCAAACTGTCTAAATCCATTTCTGTGGACGAAAGTAAATATAGGTCCTTAATGTTGGATTTTCATTTTTGGTACATCTTTGAATTCTCTATAATGATTATCTTAGATCATTAGATCACTGATGATCTACATGTACATTTCAGTGTTATTAATTATCACGCAGCTAAAGGAATACTTTGAATGGAATATATTACATGTAAAATATAGAAATTATACCCTGATCAGAAAACTTTTTATTAATTTTCAAATTAAGATATTTTTTCTAGGTATTTTAGTTTAGTTTTATTCAAAAACAAAAAATGTATTCCCAAGTCCATGCCATATTCTACATATTTCTGTATCCTGATTACATCTACGACTGTAAACCAACTATTTTTCGCGTCATCTTTTATTCGCAATTCGTCAGTTTGAAATCAATCTGCGACAATTAATTTCACACGAAAAAGGAAACATATTCTACAAAAACAAAGCAAAATAAATCGTTCACAACAATTAATTTTTGCAGCTTAAAGTAGATCGCAAAACTCGTGAATATTTTTGGCATGCAAATAAAAGTTGGTTTACAATTCATACCTAAGACGGATGTGACAAAATCAGTCACGCCCTCCCTCTCTGAGGTTTTAATGACC
This sequence comes from Saccostrea glomerata, assembly GCA_003671525.1. Lineage (NCBI taxonomy): Eukaryota > Metazoa > Mollusca > Bivalvia > Ostreida > Ostreidae > Saccostrea > Saccostrea glomerata. The sequence continues at coordinate 2,637,861 of PRKT01000014.1, forward strand.
AGATCATGCAGGACCTCCATTATCTGTCCTGACATCATGGGATTCCCAATACATAACTTGAACAATGAGGGCAGGGAGTCCAGGAAAATCCCTCTGATGTCCTCTCTACAAAGTACGGAAATACGTGAATATAAGATAACTATATATTGATGCAATTGATCATTTTCCAAACAAAATAGAAAAAAAATTAGTGTTTGCAATACATAGCCTTTTTTCAACTACATGTAATATCACTTTATTTTTTAAATTTCTGATATTCATTCAGGGCACCACTGATTTCAAACTAATATTTCCTCTTATAATTTATAAAGTATTAAATATCAAACTTATGCAATAAAATAGGATAGAAAGCTTTTCTGTAACTGGTTTAGGAAGACAAGTGTTGTGAGACACAAACCTTAAAACCATTCCCTCTCGACTGACGATTCTGGAGAAGAAGCGTAGCAATAACTTTTTCTCCTTAGAGAGAGGATGGATCTGTGTAAAACGAGTCACCAGGACTGACAATAACTGCTGGAAGTGCTCTAGAAAAAAAAAATGGTTTTCCCTTTTAACTTTACTGATCATTTTCTTGAAAAAAAAAATATTAATATTTTGAACTCGATAGGTATAATTAAATGTATTTATTTATTCACTGTAAAAAGATCAAATTTTCTTTAATTACACAATTTGTAGCTGCCATAATGCTATATGGTTATGGAATAAAAGTGATGAAGTTGAACGAAGTGGATTCACATCTATAAACGTTGTTAAACATGCGATAAAAAGAATATCCCGTTGGTTTATCTTTAGATACAATTTATCAACTCCTACATATGTTTTCTGGCCCTCTTCAAGACTAAGGGATAGAAAACACAAAAGGAGACAGATTCAAATCACATCCAACAGAAAATCATAAGAAATCTTACACAAATCTGAAAAACAAGTACCATTATTCTGGTAGCCTTCTAGTAACCTCTCTATCACTTCTAAGATCTGTGGGGTATTTGACGAATCATAGTTCTCCTCTCTTAAGTATGTAAGAAAGTACTGTGTGACTGTGTGAGGCAGGCGGCTTCTGTGTCCTGAGTTTTGATTGGTTGCCAGGAAGTAGGACATGATGTCACAGATTGTGATGTTCAGAGAGTGTACGGTATGCTGTTTGAAAAAAGAGATTAAAACTACATTTAATCATTAATCAATAAAACTGAACAATGTATATATTGACCACTGTCACTAGACGGCCCATAGGATTTTTTTCTTGACCTGTCTTATTTTGTCCTTTCACACTTTCTAAAAAAAATCTAATTTGCCCAATCAAAGTTTTGTTCAAGATAAAGTGTATTCTTTGAATAGGCCCTGTTTAAATTTGCCAAACTGAAGGAAGGGTGAAGGAGATGAAAAGAAAGCATGGGCAAAAAACTTCTCTGTACATTGATTATTAAGCAGTTAAATTTCTTTTGAATTTCAACTTCTCAAATTGTAACTGTTACCTGTTCAGAATCCTGTGTTGTCTTTTTACTTTTCGGGGCACTGGTGTGGGCAGAGTAAGGAAAGAACTTCATAAAATGCTGATAAAAGTCGGACTGGAAATGGGCAACACTGCTTTGCCAGTCTGCCTACAAATTAATAGTACATAATTGAGGCATTGTTAATGTATGCAAAATTAATTAACATGGCTCTGTTGACCTACCTTGTAAATGGATGTGCATAATTCATGATTTTATTGATGCAACTTCAGCCCAACAAAATTAAATGGGCTTCTGTATATACATGTAGTAAAACCATCAAGCTATTTTATACTTTCAAAGACTTTATTTGATTTGAGAAGTCTACTTAAATTACCTGGAAAATCTGCAGTTACCTGTATGACCTGTCCAGCATATTGCCACAGGAGTTTAATGATTTTCACCACATTGTGTCGGAATGAGCAGGCATCCACTGACAATAAGGAACCTATAAAATGAAAAAAAAAATCAGAACAAACTCTCCAGTGTCACTCAAACCCTTATCAAGAAATGAAATTTATGCAGAAAATATATTCACATCTCATTAAACAGTGGTCAATTTTAAAGAGATAACTCACCCTCTATTGCCTTGTGTTGTATAGTTGTGGCCACCACCCAACACTCCAACAAGATAGGTACAATTGTCTAAAGTAAAACTGCTATACTCACACAAATAACTCACTTTCTATCACCTAGTGCTGCATAGCTGTGACCTCTACCCAATGTCACAGTTAGATTGATACAATTGTCTAATTAATTAACTCCTAGACTCACAAAGATAACTCACCTTCTATGGCCTTGTGCTGTATAGCTGTGGCCTCTACCCAACACTCTAATAAGATGGGTACAATGGTCTCCAAAAGTTTGAGTACCCCCTGAGGTTCCCTCAGATTGAAACCTCTCGCTTCCATCTCTGTAGAGAGGAGATTCTTCATAGAACTGAAATTAATAAAGAAATGATAGAGCACTACAGAACCGACTGCTTCGGGTTCGCTCGGGTCCACTAGGGGTTCGCTTGGGGTCAGCCCTAGCAGACTTCGAGCGAACCCGAAGCAAACCCAGAGAGCGAATCCAGGGTCCGCCCCTGGTTCGCTTTCTGTTAGGTTGTGTCTGGTCTGTACTGTATATAGGAATATTCCCCAAGTTGTTTCTCTTGACAACTCCCCCAAAAATTACAATATATCGTACCGACATTTACATAAAACACTTAATAAAGCTTGACAAACCTTGTTTTACATCCTGGAGATTTCCACACATTCTGAAAATGCCTGGGACAGGGGGCACAAGATACCTCCTCAACATCCCTCCATGTGACCTTTAGGACCTTTTCTTTCTCCTCAATTACTGACACAGAATTCAAAACACCTGTACTCTCTATTAGTGTTGATAATAACTTGCCAAGCCGTGTGAGAACCTGGATCCTCCACTTATGAGCCTGGATCTTCCCATCTGGCTTAACACTGAGAGACCTACCTCCAGCATTTAATTTCTTGGAGGCATTCTGGTGAGAAATCTGCTCAATAAAATTAGGAATAATTTGACTTGATTGGTCCACAATCAGAGATGGGTAAATTTCGAGGAAAATGTCGAGAATTTGCAAGGAGTCTCTTTGAATGTCTTCACAAATGTGCGTCATTGCGCAGCACATGTGCGCACTGATGATTGGGAAAAAAGGACGCATTTTGTGAAGTGGGACCGACGGAGCAATTTGTCGGAAGAGTTTGGTCAGTGCTGATTTCACGACTGGGTCTTTGTCCACCATTAGTTGGGAGATACGGTCAATCGTCTGAGAGAGGCGATGCTCAAGGAGTGCTGGATGAGAGGACAGAAGTTCTCGTAAGCCATTGACTGCATCAAGTCTAACTGTGGTACTGTAATGTTGACACTGGTTCAGTAAATCCTTAAAAAAAAATAATAATTTTAATTCTAAAAGATGTCTATCAGATGTCCTTACTAATATCAGAATACTGCTCTTCCCATGCATAATGTATCATATGAAAGAACAAATAATTCATTTCAATGGTGAGAATGTAAATCGTATGCACTACACACCCCTATATTAAGGTTGCGTTTTGTAGTGGGCTGGTTTCCATCCCCTGTCTTGATATGCTGTACCACTTGGACGGATCTAGATTTGAAGCTTGCGTTCGTCACATTATCAGCCTTCTGTAATTTTCGGCCTACTTTCAGTTTAACTTTCTGGAAGTCTTGGTTTTTCTTTTTCTTTGACTTCGGCATTCTTTTATTTTTCTAACAGCTCTTGAAAAAGAAGTAAATGAAATATACAAAAATAATATCTATTTTTAATCGTGCAATCATATTCATGTCTGAAAGCACATTTTTTATCAGGTTTGTCTTGCACATTACAGTAATGATTACAATGTTCTATCTGCTTAAAAACGGAGTTGCAAATTGGGGAAAATAAATGCACTTGTTGAAAAGTCAAATATGAATATTTGTAAACAAAGAAGACTATATACAACCATACCAAAAACCTTGTGTAAATCATTAAATGACAATCAAAACCAGCTGTAGCTACAATCGTGACATCCATCGACACGTGCTCGACAATAAGATAAACATTTCAAAATTTCACAAAAACGAAATTAAATATATTAAATATTCAATAAGTTTTTACGCATAAACTGCTTAAAGATTGATTTTTTAATATTTGTAATAATTAACAAAATATTGAAATACAAATTTATTTCTTGGGACAGAGATGTTTTATTATTTCGTTTTCCCCATTTTATTGGATTTCGAAAATGAAAGTAGGAAATGACGCGTCACAATATTTACATAGGTAGCAGAATACATGTATACGTGTTCACGTGGGCTTTAATTTTGTTAAATTACAAATGTATGTACTTTTCAGGAAGTGTAGAACTATTATCATTCTATCAATCATTTTAGAATTCTAGATTTCTTTTATTTAATTGAGTGTTGATTAATTTTAAATTGTATCAGATTTAGAAGGTTAATTATTTAACATGTTTTGAATCTGAGACGTAAATTACAAAGTTTTTTATTTAAATGAAGTATGTCTATTGAGGCAGCAATTTTTCTTTCATAAAATGTGTAGCTTGACAAAGTAAACGATACACCTAACTCAAAATATTTATAGATAGCTTGTAATTTAAGCTATTTTGAATTTAACTGTTTAAATTATGTGTTGAGAAACTTAGTTTGGCATGAGGCATATTAATGAGAGTATTTTATGTTTTGTTTTAGAGCAGATGTTTCTGAGTAATTAATAGGTAAGCTACTCTAAATTGTATATACTATAGATTTGAATTTGTTGAAATGTATAGTATTTGTAGTGAGTTAAATTTAATATATATTTAAGATGAGCTTGCAATGAAAAGTTTACTCTTTTTTTTTCATTTGAAATGGGAACTCAATAGTGGGCAACACAGAGCATTGCTTGTCACTTAGAGCACTAAAGATCTCAGCGTTCTTGAAACCTTTTTTTTTTGGTCACCGTCATCGGTGCCAGACAACTCACCGACAGACAGGTCACCGACAAAAGTGAAATTCGCCGAATGGACAATTCACCGACAATAGTGTCGGCGAGTAGAAATTCATATAAAATAATTGTTAGATGTTGTGTTAAGTATTCAGATATAATAAACATAATCAAAGATGTATATAAAAAACGTTTTTCTTTGTCTTTTTTGTATATCCATCATAATGATTGTTGGCCTTACGCATATGTATATATTGCTTCTCGTGAATCCGAGCAAGGTCATAAGTCTGCAATATTAGGTGAGGTTTTTGATTAAATAAAAAAAAAAATTTGAAATGAATAAAAACGTTTATTCACATACATAAATTTCTCTTAATATTTTTAAAATTTCCATGTTTTATATTTTCTGTCGATGATGTACACACGTCTTTCGGTGACATGTCGTATCGGCGAGTTTTACAGTGTCGGTGAAAAAAGTGTTGGCGAGTTGTCGTTCGGTGAGTTGTCTTTCGGTCACCTGTCATAGACCCCACCGTCATACCTTTAGCATATTAATAGTTTCCTTGTTAAGCTAGCTTACCAATAATAATGGTGTATTATCACCTTGCAACAGAATTGGTGCAAATCATAACATGCTTATGTGTGCGTTAGTTAATGTGTGCTAGATTGTCCCTTGTGAAACAGTTTTTTGCATCAGGATCAATGTCAAATGCTGCATTTAGTTATTGGTATGCTGACTATGCTCTTTGTGAGGGGATGCTCTGCTTGCTGTGGTGTTCCCTGGTATAATATGCATTGAACAACATATAATTTTCATGAATTAGTTTTATGAATCATTTCATTGCAGCTTTATAATTGAAGCTCTGTTATTATGAATCAATTCATTGCAGCTAATGACTGAAGCTCTGTCCTGTGAGCTTTGATGGAGGTTCTATCTGTCCTAGGATGGATGTGTACATTCTCCTCCATAGCTGTACAGTTTGTGGGCCTGTAAGTTACCTCAGTCTATAGTTTACACTTTACAATATTGTAATAAAGCTGTACAGTTTGTATTGGTCTGTAAATTTTATGTACCCTGTAGATTACAATATTGTAAGAAAGCTGTATAGCTTGTATTGGCCTAATAAGTTACCTCTGTAGATTACAAAATTGTTATAAAGCTGTACAGCTTGTAAATTACTTCTGTTGTCAGTGTTGATTACAATATTGTAATTTGTAATAAAGCTGTACAGTTTGTAGTCCTGTTAGTTACCACTGTAAATTACAATGTAATAAAGCTGAACAGCTTGTTAGCTTGTAAGTTATCTCTGTTGATTACAATATTGTATTGAAGCTGTACAGTTTGTATAGGTCTCTAAGATACCTCTGTAGATTACAATATTGTAATGAAGCTGTATAGTTTGTGGCCTATAAGTCACCTCGATAGTATACAGTACTGTAATAGAGCTGTACAATTTCTGGGCCAGAAGTTACCTTTGCTGATTACACTATAATTGTAATAAAGCTTTATAGTTTGTGGGCCTGTACGTTAACTCTATGATTTACAATATTGTAATAAAGCTGTACAATTTGTAGACCTTTAAGTTACCTCTTTTGATTACAGAATCGTAATGAAGTTGTATAGTTTGCAATATTGTAGGCCTGTAAGTTAATTTGCAAATTATTTTTTACTCAGTGGGGGATGTTCTTCTAATAACCTGTTTCAGGTATCTGTCTTAAAATTATACATCTCTTCTATATCATTTATGTTTTCCTCTGCTCTGCTTCTTTTGTTTAACAAAAAAATCAAATCAAATAATATACATGTGTACTGTTAAAAAATTAATTATACATTATATTTTTTTAACAGTGAAATATGTTTCAAAATCTGGAAGAAGGGAACAACTGGAGACATATCCCCCGCTCCTTTTGCTGCCAATCTTATTGCGTAAGTATATTGTAATTTATTGTATAAGTACATTGTAATTTATTGCATAAGTACATTGTAATTCATTGCATACTAAGTAGATGGTAACTTGTTGCATTTATGCTTATTAAGTACATGGTAATTTATTGCATACTAATTAGATGGTTATTTATTGCATAAGCCTAAGAATGTGTTACCTTTTTTGTGTACAGTTATTTCATCGAAGAAGAATACGATTGCAAATTTGTAATTATTATAATGTTGTAATATTCGTAATTATTGTGTTATTGTTGTTACTGTTATTTATATTATCAGGGCCTGTCTGTGGGTGAAGTATGGATTGATGACCACGATTCAGTCTGTGATCATTGTTAACAGTATCGGTGCTCTCCTGTCCCTGTTATATGTTATCTTCTTCTATGTGTACTCCATCAGAAAGGTGAGGATCTGTCTATCTGTCTTTGTTATTGTTAATTAAGAAATAAGATATCATTTTTAGAGTTTCATTTGGATGTGACATGAAGTCGGTCATGTGATCAAATTCTATAACGCCTGAAGGGCATTATAGTAGATTTGACCACGTACCAACTTTATGTCATATCCCAATGAAACTCAAAAAAATGATATTTTCTTTCTTTTTTTTATTGTTTTATTTTTATTTCTATTCAGATTAATACAAAGACAAAAATGCACTATTTAAACTTTGTAATTGAAATGCAACATAACATATATATACGACATCATATGACGTCGCAATCAAGACTTTCCAAATGTCTCTCGCAGTTTGCCTTCCGTACGCAAGAAAGTTTGATCTTGTGATGGACAGCATATGTCATTGAAAATTGAATATCAATTTAATTAGTATTGTCATTTAAGGAAAGACATGTGGCAAATGTAAATATTATGTAATGAACACAAAAGCTAAAATTGTGATTAGTGTGTTGCATAGTACTGAGGAATCACCATTGTTCATGAGGGAGCAATTAATGTTTATGGATTTTGTGGTATAAAACTTATCAACAGATTTATATGTCCACCTGAAGAAATTTTGGTCAACATAATAAATAATTGATTTATGTATTGATGAGTTACCAACAAATTTATGTCCTCTTGAACCAACTAAAGTTTTGCCTATACCCACAAACTTTGGATCCCAACTCTATGTATAGAATTATGTATTCATGTAATATATAACTCTAATTTTTGTATTTATTTTCAGACTTTGATTGGTCGGTTTATAGCATTTAGTTGCCTAGCAATATGTCTGCCTTATGTGTACATTGGAATGTATATAGAGGACGTACAGCTGGCCTTAGCTCACCTGGGCAAGATGTGCGTTATCATGACGGTTGTCAGCTACGCAGCCCCTCTTGCTTCTCTTGTAAGTATCTTTAAAGATATAGGAAGATAACAAACAGTATTCGAGCTCAAAAGTCCATTAATCAATACAAAATAAGAGCAAAGCAAACACTGACCTCTGAAACATCAGAGATGGGATCAGGTGCCATTGAGGATTGAGCATCCCCTGCTGACCGGTCACACCAGCCATGTGCTCCTAAATTGTCATGATTGAGAAATATTTGATAAAGGGGAGAATGATGATGTTATGTATACTGTCAAATCTTCATTGTTTGTATGGGGATCAGTGTTCATTGATATAATGGGTCACCCTTACCAAAATATTTACATTTGCTTGATTAATAACTTGATCCTGAAGGAAACATTAAGATTTATATAGCCAACAAAAATCATAATCAGTGAAGCTCTTGGGGAATATTATTTATCTTGGCTGTAGAAATCTTCATATTTCCCTCATGATCATCCAATATATGTGTATTAATTTACTGGGTATCAATTAAAAAACTTCTTTATCATGCTCAAACAGAGCATAGATACAAAAAAAAAATTTGCTTTAAGAAAAAACTGCATTCTTTTGTTGAACTATGACCATGCAGCATTTAGAATTGTTTGAAAGCTTTCATTTATGTGTATATTTATTTAACTCATGATGCTTGGGCCAGGTATGTGTTCATAGTTTGAGATTTTTTTAAAAATTAAAGTACACTATAAAAAAACCCTTCATATTAAGCTTCCTATTAAGCTTTGATTCTTTTAGAATACACAACAGATACATTTGTCTTTTATCCTTTCTGTTTTGTAGTTTGATGTGTTCAGAACTCGTAGTACAGAAGTCATGTCTTTCCCCTTGGTACTAGCTTATTTCATTGTCTCCATTGAATGGTTCATCTATGGTTCTCTTCTTCAAGATCAATATGTGCAGGTAAATAAAGTTTAATCAATTTATAAAGGTCAGTTAAAAGTGCCCCCCCCCCCCAAAGAACCAGCTACCCACTGAAAATCTAAGAGCAATAATCTAATTGTAAGGTCCACAGAGATTTTGTTCATAAACCTCAGCTCCTAGCCTGTTACAACTGATCTCAACCCTTTGAAGTAAATAAAGGGAAAGCACTGTTAAAAGGGTAATTGTAACATTACCTTCAACTTGCTACCCCCCAGTATCTTAGCAATCTCGAATGATCTTGCTTTTAATTTTCATTCATGATATATTTTACCCTGATTGTAGATGCCTAATCTGATAGGGATAGCTCTAGGACTTCTCCAACTGGGATTGTTTGTTGTTTATCCAAAATCTAAGGCAGCATTGCCACAAACAACCAATGAAACATTGTAACTAAAAGTGTTTGCAGAGATTCAGCCAATCAAATTGAAGCTTACAGTTACATCAAATGCTGATTGGTGCATATTCTACAAATATGCAAATGAGAGTTGTCTTACAAATCTGTGATAGTAGAGGTTATCATGCATAAGATTTAATACTTATGGAAGAAAAAAATATTTTAATACCTGCTTTAATTGACTTGTAAAGAAAATATACTAAATGAATATATAAGTGTTTATTGGTTTTTTTTTTTCAAATGCTGTAATTTTATAATTGATCAATAGTTTGCTACCTTTTTTTCCTCCAAACAAACATGCAGTTTTTTATGTCTCTAAATTAAAGAGTCATTTTGATTTTTTTTTTTAAAGAAAATTTGAATATTTTTCTTAGAAAGCATAGAATGGTGTGCATCAGTGTTACTTTTTCCACCATTTTTTTTTCATTTACTTGTAATATGTTACTCAAGTTTAGTTCTCATATTTTGGTATTATAAATTGTTAGTTCGAATGAAACAACTTGTAAAGCCATAAACTCAGTCTTTATTTTTATAAATTTAATAGACCTAAAGTGTTTACCTGTAAATTAACTGAAGGAATATCTATTTTTTTTATCTATAAGTGTATTGAAATCTTCATTCTTTCTGTATGAAATTATTTTAAAACTAGTTTGCACATATGTTCTTAAAAGTTGTACTGATGAACAATTAATTATCCCGTCAATTAGGCAAACATGATATTTCTTACCATGAAATACTCAAAATTGGCATTTATCATTTCTTTCAGCTCATTTTTTACATACAGTGTATTTAAATTTGCATAAGAATTAGCTGAATTAGATTATTTATACGGATATCAAGAAAAATGACTCACATTCAATGTTACAAGTGTATAAGTGGACCATAGATGTGATGTTCTTGGCGTTTTATGTTTTGGTTTGCAATATAAACAATGTCCATGACAATGTAAATTTCTGAAATGTATTGCTCATGTACATTTATAGCTGCAATATAATATTCTCCACAGAGAGTATTTACATAAGTTATTAATATGCTATGTATATATTTTTTATGCCCCCCTTTGAAGAAGGGAGGGCATATTGCTTTGCTGCTGTCTGTCGGTTGGTATGTCGATCTGTCGGTCCATTTAGTTTCCATTCATTTTCTTCACAACCGTTGCACATACTGAAATGAAATTTGGTATACAGGTATATCAGATCAATATCTAATTCAAGTTCTGTTTTGGGTAGGATTGCACCATTTTTGACAGAGTTATGCCCCTTGGACTTAAAAAAATTCCAATTATTTGCAGTTTCCGTTCATTTTCTTTGCAGAGGTTGCACATACTGAAATGAAATTTAGAATACAGATTTTTCAGATTAACATCTAGGCCAAGTTCTGTTTTTGGTACGATTGCACCATTTTTGACAGAGTTATGCCCCTTGGACTTAGAAAAATTCCAATTATTTGCAGTTTCCGTTCATTTTTTGTTGTAGAGATTGCACATACTGAAACGAAATTTAGAATACAGATTTTTCAGATCAATATCTAAGTCAAGTTCTGTTTTGGGTACGATTGCACCATTTTTGACAGAGTTATGTCCCTTGGAGTTAGAATAATCAATTATTTGCAGTTTCCATTTATTTCTTTGCAGAGGTTGCACATACTGAAATGAAATTTAGAATACAGATTTTTTAGATTAATATCTAGGCCAAGTTCTGTTTTTGGTATGATTGCACCATTTTTGACAGAGTTATGCCCCTTGGACTTAGAAAATTTCCAATTATTTGCAGTTTCCGTTCATTTTCTTCACAACCGTTGCACATACTGAAATGAAATTTGGTATACAGGTATATCAGATCAATATCTAGGCCAAGTTCTATTTTGGGTACGATTCACCATTTTTGACAGAGTTATGCCCCTTTGGACTTGGAAAAATTCTTAATGGGGCACATATTGAAATGAAATTTAGTATACAGATATTTCAGCTGAATATCTAGGTAAAAAACTGTTTTGGGTAGGATTGCACCATTTTAGACAGAGTTATACCCTTTTGGACTTAGAAAAATTCCAATTTGGGGGGGGGGGGCATAAGTGTTTTACAAACATCTTTTTTCTTTGTTTAAAATCATTCTAGTCTCTGCATGCTACCTATGTCTCTTTTTGTAAAATATTCTTATATTTTACAAATATTTAATTCTGCCATACTTGCCTGCTCAATCCATTAATTTGATTGTAGAAAAAGGCATCACGTATATTCATTTCTGTTAATTTATATGTGCTGAATTTAAATATAATCTGCAGTTCATTGTAGAAAAAAATGCCATACTTGTAGATAGTGCTAATATTTTGATTTTCAACCTCACATTGCTGAAAATGTTCTATTTTTTAAAAAAGGTAAAGAGAAAAAAAATTTTCCCTGCATCATTAGATTGGAATCCCTCCGTGGGTTTTTGCTGATGGGTCAATTTCTTAGTTTTATGTAATAGTTCACCATGCACAGTTATTTCAGAATTTTTTTGTTTGTTGTTTAATGTCCCTCTCAAGAATTTTCACTCAAATGGAGATGCTTCCACTTTTTGGTGGAGAGCTACAAATTTTGCCTTTGTTTGGCACTGAAGGCCATTAAATGAGCTGTGAGGGATCTCTGTGTGTCAGCACCTAAGTTGCGACAGGGGACCTCAATTTATACAGTCTCTTCTGAAGGGCCAGTCTCCATGTCCCACAGTGGGATTCAAACCCGCAACATAAGGATCAACTCCTTAATTCAAGACTCCAGAGCAGACACTCTAACCACTGCGCCACGCTGGCAAATCCAAAGTTTGTGATATCTGTTTAGGGAAAATGATTGTATTTTTATTCATCATGCATGTTCATAATAACTGAGCTTTATACTGTTAATTCATAGGACAATTTTCTACAATGTTGCAGTGCACTAATTCAGAGTAAATTATGTTACTTTTGAGGGTGTGAGATATAAATGGAACATTTGTATGTTTGAAGGGTTTTAAAATTTCTATGTTTTAATTTCAGTATTTCTTTTCTTTAATTCATCCAATCCGGTGTTTTGTTCATTGTATGCCATACTTGTAATGTTGAAGTTATATGTGTGTTTGTGCCTTGAAGTTTAATATTGTTAATTTTTGGTATTTTATTGCAAAACAAATTCAAAGTGGCCAGTTTTATCAATCCATAAAGCAGTTACACAATTTTATTAATAATTTGAAAATTATTTATCATTTTTGTTGGAAGTGTTAAATTAAAATGTACAATAACAATTCTCAATTTTGGCATTTCTTGTATGTTATACATAATTTTCTGGCAGGTTGCTGACCACATCTGAGAATTGAATAATTAAAGGGAGACTCTTAAGCATATGTTTATAAAATCTCAACAAAAATGACAAAACTTGAAAAAAAAATTTGTTTTATTTTTAGATGGGACTAAAAAGCCAAAGTACCTCATAGTTCACTAGTAAAACTAGTGACATGTTAATTATGGTTTTGGTGTGCTTTAATTGTTAATGTATTAATTAATGTTATTTTATTCTCATGTCTTTCATTTATAAAGACTGCAATATCTATCTCAAAATCTTTGTCTCATAACATGTCTTCAAAATAATATCTTTTCAGATAAATTCATCTTCTCAAAAGATAATTTTTTAACCATTTGTAAGCAAAGGTGATGCAAGAAAGCAGGTTATTTTTTTTCTTCAAATCTGATAAAAAATTACATTGAATTGTGTTTTGAGTTAGTCTACTGCATGTACTAACATACTTGTTATTTGTTATATTTATGTAAAATTATTTGTAATACAGATATTACAGGCTTTTAAACACAGATTAAAGATATTAAAGGTGCTTGCCATACTGATTTTCTTGAATTCATTTTATGTGTAGTAACTAAGAAAAAAGCATATATGATGTCTGAAAATAATTACATTTACAAGATGCCCATGGGTCACAATGCTCACCTCACATAAAACATTTATAGACTGTGTTCTTGGGCAATATGTGTTTTGTCCATCTGATTGCTCGAACCAAAGTATTTGCCCTGCTGCTCTTGCAGAGTAAGATTATAAAGAATTTTCTTTTCAGATAATATCTTCAATTTGCCGTTTTGCTGATAAAAATATATATATAAATAAAATGGTCAGATAGTATGTCCATCAATGATTGAGATTTTTAACAGTAAGTATCAGCTGAGTTAATGGTCAGATATATTAACTTCCACTGATCTTATAGCACCACAGAGAGATTACCGGTAACCTCGGATAGTGGGCAAATAATATAATTTCCACTGGACTTATTAAGGTTCATAAACCCTCTGCTCACTCATATAAAATGTTGCTTGAACCTTAATGATTTTTCAAAAGAAATGTATTTTATAAGTAAAATGCAAACAATTATAGCATAGCTTGCGGGGCAAAATTGGACAAAAAAGACGCATCAACTTGGCAAATCTATAAAGAAATAATAGACATTTATGTCATTAAGAGTTATCTCTCTTATCAGAGTATCTATGAACCTTAATTACAGAGGGATGGAAGTCAGAAATTAAATTCCCCTGGACTTTATGCTGAATGTTGAATAAATTAAATATATAGAGATAACGAACATTTTTCAATCTGAAAAGTCTATTAAACAATGACTTCCAAAAAATCGGAGATGGGACCAGGTGCAATAGAGGAAAGATCATCCTCTACCGACCGTTCACTCCCACCAAATGCTCCTTATCGTGATCGGAAAATAACGGAAAAATTCGTTGACAATTTATTATATAATGGCTAAACAATCTGTATGAGAAACGTCTGTCTGCATTTGACTTCATAATAAATTGTACATGTATTTGCTGACAAGTTCATCGACCATAGTACTACATGTAACGAAAGGATAACTTCAAACTAAAATGGTCAGATAATTGTCCATGAAATGACCTTGTTATTGAAATTTATTGAAAGATACAGCTGAGTGGAAGAAAGAAGCTAACTTCTCTGACTTATTGTTGACAGATAGTACATCTGAGTTTATGATCATGTAATAAGTAACTCCCTTTGGCTCAATTGATGAGAGAGAGATGGAAATGCCATCGAAATATAAGCATGATAAGTGGTTAAATAAGAACTTCTGCTGGCCTTTTTGTTGAGATTTTTGACAGAAAACTTAACCTAAGCTAGTGGGTAGATATAAACGTTGTCTGTCTTTATTGGTGACAGAAAGTTGAAGTTGTGGTTACAATGATGAAATATGTGGTGACAATGAACAATATATGAGCTCATAAGTCAATTAAACAATACAAAATAGGGGTAGAGCAAACAAGGACCTCAAAAACATCAAAAGTGGGATCAGGTGCCATAGAGGAGTTAGCATCTCCTGCCAACGGGTCACACCAGTCGTGTGCTCCTTGTCATGATCGGGAAATAATGGAAGAAATTCGTGGCAACTCAATGTGTAAATTATTGCCTAACAATCAGTATGAAAGTAACCAGGCTGCATTTGACTTAATGACAAATTGTATTTGCTGATAAGGTTGTAATTTCCACTGAGATTTTTGACAGAATGGTGAGATTGAGTGAGTAGTCAGATATTATTGTTGACAGAAGGGTGAGATTGAGTGAGTAGTCAGATATTATTGTTGACAGAATGGTGAGATTGAGTGAGTAGTCAGATATTATTGTTGACAGAATGGTGAGATTGAGTGAGTAGTCAGATATTATTGTTGACAGAATGGTGAGATTGAGTGAGTAGTCAGATATTATTGTTGACAGAATGATGAGATTGAGTGAGTAGTCAGATATCATTGTTGACAGAAGGGTGACGCCGCAGCAGTGGTCAGATAATAGCTTCCTCTGGCCGTAGTATTCACATTCTGTCCCATGGACGCACATTGTTTCTCACAGGATGTGCATCGTGTACAGGCTGTAAAAGGACAGGCGGATCTAATGGATTCTGTGAAGAGGTGGAGGGATCTCATGTGACTGCAGGCGATATCTTTCGATAAACCTTGTTAAAAAGAAATATACATATTAACAACATGCGTTGATATAAAATTTGCATTTTAAAATGAAATTGTAAAATAAATTGCATGCTTACAAACTAATACATGGTAGAATTGGTAAAATTGACACAAGAAATGTTTTTATTTTAAAAAATTATAGTAAAATTAGATAAGGGCAACAAATCGTAAAAGTAGTTGTACAACAAATTATATAAACCTTATAGTTTTTGCAATGTAATATCTTGTGGTATTTAATTTGTATACAATGGTTTGTAGTTGGAAAAAGGAATGTATTTCACGAATGAAAGTAATTATGACATTTTAACGAGGCAGTGATAAATTATCATACATTTGTATTTTCAGGAGTCAATTAGAATTTTTTTCTGTATATATTTATTGTTGGTGACATTTACTTAAACTGTAAGTAAGAAATTTGATTTTACCCCATTAATTTCAATTATGATTTTAATTTACATACATTAAAGGTCATCTCATTTTTGTTTTTTTTTTTAATTTTACCACTCATTGCAAGGTTATAAGTATAACTTACTTTCCAACTGTCCAAAAACTAGTTTCTTAATGGATTTCAGTTTCCTCGATTTACAGGCAGGTTGATGCTTTCCATTGTTGGGATAAAAATCAACATGACCAACAGGACGAATGATTCCAAACCCTGGTAATATCAAGGAATTGACAATACACATATTTTTTTACGCAGGCTCGATCGAATTTGAATTCATTTCAAGATTAAGAAGATGAACATACTAAACAAAACTTGTATTACATAAAATAGACAACTTAAAATGATAAAACTAATTTCAAAGTTTAGATGAAATATGGAAATAGCGAATATTAATCAGACTCAAAAGTTCATTGTAACAGTGCATATTGAGCAGAGCAAACAACATGAACAAAGACCCCTGAACCAACATAGTAGGACCATGTTCCATGAAGGAATGAGCATTCCCTGTCGATCGATAACACATGTGTATGCACATTTTCATGATCGGAAAAACAGGGGAAAATAGATAGTGCGATGTGTTAAAAATGGTACGCAAACGAATGAAAAATGTCAATCAGAATTCAGCGTAATGATAGATTGTATTTGCAGCAGTTGCTGGAAAGGTCATTGTATCGACCAAGTAATTTGCAAAATGATGAGACTGTTGATATTTTTTATCATCAATATATTTGTCAATAGCTTGCTTTGTTTTAGGAATTGTTCGTACGTAGAGGATGTTCTAAATGCGTTTTGAATCAATTAGAAGACATAATCTCATATGCAGGTATTAATTTTAGGGTGTATTGCTAAATAAATAGGAGTAACGAAAGAAAAGTGAAAGTAATCATCATAAAGTTTCACTGTTAGATTATTGTTAATATCTTTTTCTATAGATTTTGCCCCTCGCTCTGTCACACACACGCATACATACATCTCGTCAACAATACACAATTTGTATAGCACATCGCACAGAGGTGAGTATAAGATTCAACATGAACAAACAAAATACCAAAATATTTTCTGCCGTCCGTGTGGATGGCGTCCACAAACACAGCATCAGAAGGATCCAGACGAACGGGGGACTCGGAGTCTTCAAAGAAAGGACCCGCCGGATCCAGGCCTACACAGAAATAGAACTAAGCTGTGATTTTTTTTCTTCAAAGATGCAAAAGGAAATGAATTAAAATGAAGTAGCCATACATGTAAAAGTATCGTGACATATGAAAAGAATCATGCTGAAAAGTCCGATTCCACAATACAAAAAAGAGGGCTGAGAGCAAATTTAGACTTTTATCAAAATATAAGAAATTAAAGAAACTATTGTCTACGGCCGTGAATCGTCAAAACCGTTTGTTACAAAAAAAATGAATCTGATGTAAATAGCATTTCTTTATAATTTAAACCTTTTTGTATTTTGTTATATTTTTAAAAAATAATTTATCGTCTATATTGTGGAATAAATATATTTTGGAAGTGCATTTGAAGAAACATACACATGAAAGCAGGATTGTGTTACAGAGTGTTCAGATCGTTTTAAATATCTATAAACTCTTTAAAAATTTAAGTATCCAGTGTCCTAGTAAGCGAAATTTATACCCTACAATTGTATCGACATTAGAATATTAAAATGTTAACTTTAATAGAGATTTTTGATTTTCTTGTAACAACAACTTATTTGACAGTAGTCTTTGACCTTTAGATTTAATATATGTCAAAGGAACAAAAACCAATAAAAGTCCAAAGATTATTTTCAATTGAGGAATCAATTTTGGGTTTGCAATAACTGTCATTAAAGTTATATTGTAAGTTTCAATAGTCATGATAGTTGTACTAAAGAGAAACTTAATATAGGTGCATTAAAGCTATGCACACGTACACATCGTTTAGTAAAATTAACTTTACTGAACACCCCCCCCCCCAAAAAAAATTGTTTGATGGACACATCTTTCCGAAATTTACCCTAAAATTACCTGTTATACGGCTTATCCCCTTCTCCCGTCTGCCAACATTACCACAGTAAATCAAATTTACTGAACACCCCCAAAATTGTTTGATGGACACATCTTTCCGTAATTTACACTTAAAATTACCTGTTATACGGCTTATTCCCCTCTCCCGTCTGCCCACATAACCACAGGTATGAGCCCCGAGACTGTGCCCCACCATGTGGACCTCGCTATAGGACAGAGAGTGCCTGTCCCTCAATGTTCTCAGCAACATAGCTGTTACCGCTCCCACAACTCTTGTATTGGCCGCAGCCTGGAGGTAACAGACATGGTTTGCCCCCGGGGACCAGTCCACCATTATAATGTTGTAGTCAAACTAAAAATAGAGAGAACCAATCTATCATATTAATGTTAAAGCTAAAAAAAAAAATAAGGTCAGGGGATTAGTCCACCCTAGGCATGCAACCATTATTATGTTGTAGTTAAACCATTTTGGGACAGTTTATACAATTGTAATGTTGTATAGTTAAATAAAATAAGGAAAGAGACCTGTTCATCATTTAATAATGTAGTTAATCAAAATTCTTATTATATTTTAGAAGAAATGCAAGAATTAAAAAAATCTAAAATTCTGTGTTAGGTTTTCACTAGAGGATTGAATTGAATTCAACTTTTTGTTTATTTTGATACCTTTGTCAAAAACGCCTCTTTCATATCAACAAGTCGATAATCCGTTGAACTTGCAGAAAACCCGTGAATGATAAACACAGTCTTCCTTGCTGGATCAAAATTTGACGAGGCTACAGATGCAGAGTTATCTGGATGAAGTTCTTTGCCAAGATTTTGATTTGCTCTGGTATAAAGGTAGAATCGAGTCTGTATAATGTCGGGATCTTTAGGCAAGAATTTTTTCCCTAGCAGACGAAGGTTGTCAAATGGTGCTTTATTGTTGAAACAGCCAACATCTTCGTAACATTTCTCTCTTTTTCTCAACCACCAGGCTTCACAGAAAGGAAATATCATTTTTATGAACTAAATTAATTGAAAATTAATTATTTTTTAAAGAAGGAGGCGGCAAATGGATCAGGTAAAAGGCAGTATAATGAAATGAAATGTATAGAAATAACGAACAGTTTTCAAGCTCAAAAGTTCATAAAACAACGCAAAAAGGGGGAGAGCAAACACAGACCTCCAAACATCAGAGGTGGGATCAGGTGCCATGGAGGAGTGAGCATCCCCTGTCGTTCTGTCACACCCGCCGTGTACTCCTTGTCGTGATCGGGAAATAACGGAAACAAAATAATGACAAACAGAAACAACGACCACACAGCCTATTTATTCTTTAGTGAAATAGGAAGATAACGGATAGTAATCAATTAGTTCAAAAGTCCATGGGAACAATATGGATCTGGGGCAGAGCAAATAAAGACCCCTTAAAACATCAAAGATTGGATCAGGTGATATGGAATAGTAAGCATCCCTTGTCTACTGGCCACACCTGCGGTATGCTCCATGATATGATCAGGAAAATGGAACTTGTCAGGAAAATATTATAGTTATCCAGACATAAACGCCTGGACTCTCTTTTTTTAAGAATACCATGCTTGGCAAATTTGTCGACGAAATCTCGTTGAAACAAGAGGTAAAAATTATATTTGTTCTACTTAAAAGAAGTCAGAATTATGTATTTGATTATTTTGCATTTCCAGACAAAATTTATTCCGTTCAGGTTTAATATTGATGGTATTGGCTGCTTTAATTCAAATTGGAATTTTCTCATACCAACCCTTCCAAGGGGAGTTATTAAAAAACAGACTTCAACTTTTGCATTAAATATACGGGGTTTTGTATCTTTCAGTTGATTTGATTTGCAAGAGCATTCATTACGTGTGTACAATTTCCAAAACGAGGTAAATTATTGAAAAACAAATTGATGAAACAAGAATATCAGCAATATATAGAATTAAGTAACGTGTATTTCGTCAGTTCTATGGTCCATAAAATAACCTTGTCAGCAAATACAATATATCATCAAGTCAAATGACGTAGGCCTAGTTCAATATTTACGCACTCAATTGACGACGGATTTTTCCTTTATTTCCCGATCATGACAAGGAGCATGCGGCGGGTGTGACCTGTCGACAGGGGGATGCTCACTCCTCCATGGCACCTGATCCAATATCTGATGTTTTGGAGGTCTGTGTTTGCTCTGCTCCTTTTTCGTATTGTTTTATAGACTCCTGAGCTTGAATACTCTTCGTTTTCTTCACATATTTCAGACATGTACATGTAATAATATTCAAGAAAGTATTAAATCTAATTCATTTATTCTTTTCCGTCACAGTTCTGCGAAATTTCTTTTAAAAAAATTTCCAGTCGGTTTTATAACGGAAAAACAATTTTTAGAACCCACGCACGACAGAAACATAAATTATCACATATAATTATGTCTTTTTTCCTTTTCATGTACGAGGAACAGTTGTCATTTTTAATAAATTCAAGAACTAAAATTAGCTTACAGTAAATCGAAAATAAGTTAAATACCTTAGTAAGTACATGTATAAGATTTCTTACCTTCAGACTGCACAACGATTGAAAGAAAAAGGAAATATTGCACTATTTCAAAAGGCTTACACATCCTTTTTCATTAATTTGTAACACAGTGTGTGCTTCTGGTGTTAATAGACCCGTGGCATGTGATAATAAAACCCACTGCGGCCATTTCCCGTCAAAACATATATACATCAACCATTTTATCTAGTAACATGTCTTTGTTCCTTTGAGTGAAGAGGATAGTTTCAAGATTTATATTTTTTTTAACAGAATCTTTTTAATTGCTTTTAGGTGATTTTTTTTTGGTAATTAGTTATCGCAAAAAACGAAAGTATATAGATACCTTTTACACGCCTCATTTGCAGTTAACCACAACTCTAAATTTTATCAAGGAAATTGTTAAATTCACATAGGTATTTTATCCACAAAAAAACGTGGAAATATTCATACTTGATTTACACTTCTCTGTATCAAGATAATGTCTGCTAAAACATGTATGTACGCAAGGAATAAATAAAAAAAATATTCATCCGGTTAACCTTAATAATGATTCTGGGGAAAATTATCACTGTATAATATGACTTTTTTTTCTCAACTATCTAAAAACATTAACCGTTATCATTAACCCTTGCCCTCTCTCTTTCCCTCCCTCTATTTCATTTTTTTAATCCAATTTTAAGTTTTTGAGATTTGATAGGGGTTCACATTGTTGTTATACATATTTTACTGTGGGGCAAAACTTCACTAAGTGTTGCTGAAAATGAATATCATTTTTTCATTGTACACTCATATATTCAGCAGTCTGACAGATTTAAATGATATATTATGATTGTTTGTATATAGCATCTGTACCTCACAAATAATTTTTTTGCAGTTTATTAATTCATGTTGTGAGTTTATTAAATCTTTTTCTAAAACTGTGTAACACATGTAGCTTAAACTTAATGAACTTTTCATGTATGGAGAGGGCGAAATAATTAAGTTTTAAGAACTTGTGCCCAGTACCATATATGTATATATCTATTACAATAAAATATGTTCAATTCAATTCCAATTTCTATATTGTTTTAGAAAACATAATTATTGAGTTTACCCTTCGTATACTGGAATAGGAGGGATCCTATGATTGCTTAGACTTGTTTCCTCTTTCTGAGAAGTTTTTTTTTTAATTTCAAGCTTTGAAATTGAAACAAGTCGAAAGGTGAAAAATCTGGTTACAATCTGGTGAGAGATCTGGTTGCAAAACAATAACTTTCTGTTTATCCCCAAAATTCCTTATTGGAGGATTTTGACGCTGTGACATAAAGAAATTTTATGAAAAAGATTCCTGATTCTGGCCCCTTCTTATAAACCTTTCGAATTTTTGCAAAATAATTCTTTCTAGACTCATCCAGAAATTGAACGGCCTTCCCGAATAAGAATTTTAACAACAGAACTACTTTCTTTGTGCTCTTGCAATTCTTTGATCTTCTCGGACATTTACTGCTTTTGGTCTTGCAAATTATTCTTGGGATTCAAAACAATATATCAAATTCATATTCCAAATTATGTTAGAATTTCAGACATACGCGGAAACTACAATTTTTCGAGTTTTTAAAAAATAATTGTTTGGGTATTCTTACACGCTGTCGATTTGACTCATTTGGCAAAACATAGTTGACCATTTGATACTAAGCTTTTTTTAAAATGTTAAATGTTTCTTTAAAACAATATGAACTACCCCCGCCCCACAATTACGTATGCTTATCAAATTTGTTATGCGTCTTAAAGTCAAATATCATAGTGATAATACGTTGAATGTTAGCAAATTTTACTTAAGTTGTTGTAAATCCTTGTCGCCTTGATGACTATTTCATCATTTCTAATCATTAAAATCCACCAGCACATGTCTGTATAATACAAGCATTGGTTGCTGCATAAACATCACATATTTCAGTGAATGTTTCTTTGGGATTCTTAGCGTGTTTTACAGTAGCTTCAATGAAGCGTCTAACTTCACTCCTATTGACTGTTTCTTTACCATTCATTTTAATGCAGTGTCTCGAATATCCCCTGTTTTCCAGCTTTTCACAATGAAACTTTATGATGAAAAGTGGTCACATGAATGGTTATCAGTTTATTTAAGATTCAATCTTGAGAGAAAGCCAAAGTGAATTTTATATGATTTCTGTATTACTGAGTATACTGTCATAGAGTTCAGGACATATATATTTTTAAACAGTCTTCGTATAGTCATACAGTGTATAGAAATTTCGTGTCGGATTCAATTTCGTTGCTTCGATTTAAACAAAAGTAAATCCCCAAAGAACTTTCTGCTTTTTAGTATATGTGTCACAATTTTAATTTAATTGAGCAGCTAAAATGACTTTTTAATGTAGATTACATTTTACACAGTGGTTAAAACACAGCAACTTGAAGGTTTTTTTTTCTTGAACAAAGATTACACATATTAAAAATTGATAATAGAAATTAGTGAATTATCTATGAAATATTGTATCACTGAACAATATAGTATCTGAATGAACACTTCTACTCTCTGTTAAGGTCAGACGGGACGTTCCTCAAAATGGGTTTTGTATATCTTCGTTATATATAAAAAATATTCAAAATTTTAATAACATCCTGATTTCTAAACCAGTTTCTGAACGTTTTTAAAAAATCCAAACACTTAAAGATTTGAAATTGGAAAATTATGTTTCTTCCCCAAAGGATTATATAAGAAAAACTACCCCTGGTATCTTTCAGAAATGCCTGGTAAGGTACCTCAATTTTTTGTGAGTAAACATGTTTAAGTAGCAACACTTCAATGACAAACTCTTAGAAAAAATGATCTGTTATTAAGGAACGTCTCGTCTGTCCTTAAAGGATCAAATTTGTTTTAAAGAATACGTTGCTGCTCGAAGATACTTAAAAACAATAAAATGTTCTCTTAGATTGATAGAATTAACGGTAATCAATGTCACAGCTGTTGCCGCGTAAGCGGATTACTGTAAAATCATATATTTTCATGGGGTCAAATTTTCGTGGTTTGAGGAAAAAATGTTGGTTCGTGGGGATTTGATTTCGTGGATGAAGAACTTTATAGTAGTTGTGCATATAAAAATTTGCATTCCGTGGTGGACATAAATTCTTGGGTCTCTCCATACTACGAAAACAACGAAAATTAAACCCCCTCGAAAATTTGTGATTCCACAGTATGTAATTTATTCTACAATAGCTGTGACGCCAATTACCATACTAATAAGAAAGAAGACAATTTAATTGTTTTTTATTTAATTTACATCTGAATAAAAAAAAGTAAAATTAATATGTCAAATATTACACTAAAACGTACGGGTATATGTCATTGTATGCATAACAGACTGGAACAGCTAATGTTCAATGGCAATGACAATCTTTATTCTCAAAAAAAACTTGTTATAGGAGACGGAGGTCAAAAAATCTATGAGGGTGGCTTGCTTAGTGTCGTTTATGGAATGGTTAAGGTCAATAGTCTACATAAGAAAACAGGGAAATTATATTCAGTGGATGTAAATGTATAGCGGATAAGGACCTTTCGTCAGGAAGAAGGATATGGAGATAACGAACAATATTCAATCTCAAAGTCCATAAAACAATACAAAAGAACAGCAGAGCAAACACGGAACATCAGAGGTGGGATCAGGTGTCATGGAGGAGTAAGCATCCCCTGCTGACCGGTCACACCCGCCGTGTGCTCCTTGTCATTATCAGGACATAACGGAATAATCCGTCGTCAATTCAGTGTATGAATAATGCACTTACAATTAGTATGAAAAACGTCTTTGCTGACAAGGTCATTGTATCGACCATAGAAATTACGAAATGATGACTTTAAACAAGATATTCTGAAAACATTTACACTTTTAGAGTCATGATTTAAACTTATGGGTCATATCAGAAAACAAATTTTCATTGGATTGAATATGTTAACAAATTTTATTATCGATTGCATGATTCAAGGATTACAGTTGACATCACTAAAGAATTAATTTGGCATGCTCAATAAAAAAGTCGGAAAAGAAATCTTAATAATTGAAAAAAGGACAGGCACGATACACAATTAAAATGTTCACGATATAACAATTTTCTTTTGTTCATTTACATGACTCTTCTTAATTTGAAAAATTGGAAACAAATTGAATTTCATGTTTATGAAATGATATCTAGACTTGTAAAGTACGTGTTCTTGTTTGAAGCATTCAAGATACATTTATGCAATAAAACCATTACACTCTTCCTATCTAATAAATAAGCCGAAATAATTAATTTTTGTTTTCGTGCTTCCAACCTTTTTTAAAACAAATATATACTTATATATAAGGAATACCTGATCATGATATACAGCTCATCACACTTTTTAAACTCGTATGGTTTTTCGCACAAATTAACGTCACATTGTTATAATGCGAAATTGAGTAACGAGACAACAGAACATATTTAAAAGTGATACATAATTAATTGATTTGATTTGATTTGACTTTAATTCACAAAGTTGGAACATAATTTTCACATAATTAGTAGGATTTTTGTATGCTCTTGGATGATAAATTATGAAAGCTCCAAAACGGATTTACATAGTTTCTCGTCAAATGAAGTTGTATTTGTATCCGTTCTTTTTAAAGCAGTCCTGTGCATTGCCTAGACACAAAAGCTGTGCAGCTAATGTAACTTCTGTGCATTAATATGAATCTAAAGCGGAAGATGATTACAGTATTTCTCAGCTGTTCGACTGCTAAAATTCCTTGTTAAAAAATGACATTTTTTCAGGGTTACTTTCTGGAATCTTGCATCCTGAAAGATATGTCCGACCACAAAATTTTCAAAGTTTCAGACCATTTAAATGTAAAATAATTTTCTTTTCAATAGTGTGAGGTTAATTTGTGCGAAAAACCATGTGAAATTAACAGGTGCGTTGAGCTGTTTATACCCAGGTAAACAAATTTCGATTCGTGTATTACTAATCGAGTCAGTAATTATATATTTACTTGACGATGAATATACATTATAAAGGATTAATTAACTTTCTCAAAAAAATGTAGAAAAACAAAATAAGATTGATAATCATTTGAATTTGTATTCAAAGCAGAAATGTGCGAATAAGAATACATTAATTATATCTTAGATAATTAAAAAAATGATGTTTTCCCTAGGAGAACAACCGTTGCAAAGAGTACGAGAGAACTTAACATCCTCCAACATTACGTCATCTTGCCTTCTGAGAGAGATTCCTACCCCTGTTGTGTGTCAAAATAAGTACGGGGAAAGCCTGTAAAAACAGAAAAGATATACCATTGAAATTAAACTATGAGCTGATATATTTGAATCCTAAGGTCAAGACTCAATATGAAAACATTTTGATATAGTCAAGATTAGTCATAATCCAAGGTCTTGTCTAAATATGAATATGCAATCAATATAGAAAACGTTTAGATGTCTTCAAGAGTAGTGATGCTTTAAGCTCTAAGACTAATATGAATTTAATTTTTCAGGTTGTTTGGCAAGATTGTTGAATGTGCTTACTAGAGAAGAGAAAATGATTTTAAAAAAGAACCACATGAAAACAGTGGACCAGGTTTCAAAGATTTTGTCACAAGTATTTCAGGAGTAACCACATCAAATATAAAACATGTATAAAGTCAGTAGTTGCTCATTTACCACCTTAGCCAAGCGTCTGGTGTTGGATGTAAAAATTTTGTTATCCTTATTTTGGTCGCCCGTGTGGCGCAGTGGTTAAAGCGTCTACTGCATGTGCAAAAGAGTCGCGAAGTAAAGAGTTGATCCTCACGTCGCGGCTTCGAATCCCACTGTGGGACATGGAGACCGGTCGTTCAGATGAGATCGTATAAACCGAGGTCCCGTGTCGCAGTAGGTGCTGGCACGAAAAAGATCACTCCCTGCTCAATGACCCTAAGTGCCGAGTATAGAACACAATTTGCAGCTCTTCACCGGCAAATTGTTTCGTCTTCATATGAGTGAAACATTCTCGAGAGGGACGTTAAACAAGAAACAAACTTCATTTTGAGATCACAAAGTGAGACGTCTAAAACCGAATTCCATGAATAGTTTAGGTAGCCGTTGACATAATAATGTTTTCAACTGCCATTTTCCAAATGTTTATCACTTATGGGAAATTCAGAGGATTAAATCCAAATAAAAAGTCAAGAAGTCAATTTTATTGTAAATCATTTGTGTCATAGAAAACTATCAAGCGGCGCGATGAATCAACTACCAATTTTATAGAACATATATGTAGCATTGTAAACAATTGTTTATAACAGGGAGTAAGCATTATTAGAGTTAATCTTTTAAAAGAATTAATGATTACAAACAACTTATTTTAAGAATCAATTTATTATGTCAAACTTCTCTTCAAATAACCTTTTGCTTACCTCTACATGCTCCTTGTGTATAGCGATAAATCCCACTGGAAAAAAATTATGTATATCAAAAATATTGAAAGCCATCATTTTTTTTCTAGAGAAGAAAAATAAAATTATAACAAGAAAGCACATCGAGAGAGAGAGAGATTTGTTGCCTGCTCTTCAAAGAAACCTGTTTTATTTTTTTTAAGTCTACCAACCGCTTTATTAAGATACTGAAATAATAAACGTTATTGCAAGCGTAAATTTAATAAGACGTAAGGTTACAAGACTTAGTGTAAAATATTGAATGTTTTGATTTTTTAATGTTAAAAGTCTATACAGGTATGTTAATTGTGTTCGAATTTAGAGAAAAGGAAATAATGAAACATTGGCTCTGACTATTTTGAATCTATCAATATTCCATATAGGCAGATATTTATTATAAAGGAAAGATTACAAACATTTTTACTAAGATATTTTTTAAAACAGATTACAAAATTAACTTGACGTAATGAGTAATGCTGGTAAAGTATAAAAAAAAATCATTCAATTTTAGAAAAACTCTTTTGATGCATTTTATTAATTTATTAAAAATTTTTCTTGAAGTTTTTAAGCTTTCCTGAAGACAGAAATTTAACTTTGTTTTTAAGTTGTATTTCATTATAAGTTACCTGCAGCGGGCCAAACATCTATTATTGTAAGTTCTCCCATCAGATCCGCAAACTGGATCATAGTTCCTTTGACAATTACAATTGCCGCCACTGGAACCCGAGCAAGGGCATCGTCTATTGCATCTAACTCTTACATTTCTGAAAAATATTATATTTTATTAGTAAAATCCTTACGAGAGAGAGAGAGAGAGAGAGAGAGAGAGAGAGAGAATATACAATGTATCACCAGCTTATCAATAATTAGGATGTTAGTTTTTTAAAATAATATGAAGTCTGATGATGTTTGTTATTTGAAAAAGATTATTCAAAGAATTTATGCCACCCGTTGCATGAATTTTTTTATGGGACCAAAAGAAAATTTGTTTTGTGTCTACACACTGGATTATTAATTCTGGGGCATGGAGAAACATTTTTATAAAAATGTTGGTTTTAATTTTCACTGAATTGTAGAAGGATTTCTCCGTTCCCCAGTCAGGGGTGAGTATTCGACAAGGGATGCTTATTCCTACATGGCACCTGATCCCATGTACCGCTGATATTTTTAGAGCTTCATGATTGCCCTACTCCTTAGTTATATCGTTTCTTTGGTCTTTTATGCATGATAACCGAAAATCGTCTTAAAGTTAATATTTCATTAAAAAGGGAAAAGAAGAATTATGAACGCCACATGGATGGGAACGTCAAATTTTTGTGTTTGTTTTCTTTTAAGTTATGAATTCTTTAAAATATTTTTATCATTTACGTTGCACTTTTGTCGTAGAATAATTTGCATTCTAACTCTAAAACTTAATTTATTTTATATTTAAAAAAAACGCACGGGTTTTTTTTTAAGGAAAACGTTTCCTGCACACTCCATGTTTTGATAATCATTAAATGATGATTACTTGATTTATTTATTATTTATTTAATATTTTTGGTCACTTCCAAATCATTAAAACAAAACAATACGTGTACGCGCGAACTTTTGTTTAATATCAAATCCAGTTATTTGTCAACAGGAAATTGCAGTCTTTCAACACAAGTATTTAACTTTAAGTTTTTAACAGAGCTAAGAAAAGCCCCTCAGTGAGTAACTGGGATAAGTCCCTCAACATCATTCAATCCATGATCAGGCTTTCAGGTTTTATTAAACTTATATCAATGGGTAAGATATTTTCTTATGCTGTTCATTGTGTATGGATTTTTCATATTTGCATTCATATTTATTTTTATTTCACATATATTATATATCATGTAAGTAAATTAATGATTTAAAATTTCACCAGGCGGGTGTGACCAGTCGGCAGGAAATGCTCACTCCTCAATTGCACCTTATCCCACTTCTGATGTTTTGGGGGTTCGTGTTTGCCCTGTTTCTATAATTTATGTTATGGACTTTTGAGCTTGAATACTGTTCGCTATCTCCATATATATTTCACGTAACTACTTAGTAATTGTCTTACTATTTTTTTTACAATAATTTTTCTATATAACTCTTTGAAGTAAATTTCTTTTACCAGAAAATATTTAAATCCAATAAGGTATATTTAAAACTCCGTTGATGTATTTTATCAATTCGTTTATTGGTAACATTTTATTAATCACTAAGCTTTCTGCATACTGAAATACTAGTTTATATAAAGTTTTACTTCTTTATACATGTAAGTTACCTGCAGCGGGCCAAACATCTATTATTGTAAGTTCTCCCGTCAGTTCCACAAACTGGATCAATGTTTCTTGGACAAGCACAATTGCCGCCACCGGAACCCGAGCAAGGGCATCGTCTATTGCATCTGACACCAACGTTTCTGGAAAATATTCTATTTTATTAGAACAACACCTATATGGAAGAGAGAGAGAGAGAGAGAGAGATAAAGAGATACAATATGGCACCTGTTTATTCTAAATTGATATTCTAAAAAAAAAAGAAGCTGGTATTGTTTGTGTTATCAACAAGCTTATTCCAGGAATTCACCTTTGAGGGGACAAAAGAATGGAAAAGAGAACGAATTGATGACTACTACCTATTGGCTAAAATTAATTATCAAAGTTAGCCCTTGAAAATACGAGATATCAATTGAAATTTTTGTTGTTGCAAATTAAAAACATCTGAACTTTGCTTTATTCATTTAATAATATTTCATTCAAAACAATAGGGGTCGATTTTTAATCATTGATACTTATGATATAAAACTGTAGTTATTGTCTAAAATAATTTCTGTATAAAATGTAATAGGGTTTTGATATTTGTCGTGATTTGACCTATTAAGTTTGAATTCAAAATGTGTTATTTTTTAAGTCAACGGAAATAAATAAATAATTTTGAAAGGTTTAGAAACTTTAGAGACATATATTTCATAAAATTGGAAGACAACAAATAGAAATCAAGCTCAAAGTCCGTTGAAAAAATATAAAATTGGAGGTCAAAGCAATATAAAATATCCTTTTTAGTTGCTATTGAGTAGAAAGCATCCCAAGTTGCTCATATCGCAAGATTCCCCGGGAAGAATGACGATTAATATGAAAAACTTAAATGTTATATTTTAGTATCTGTTACCTGCAGCGGGCCTCACATCGGTTATTGTAAGTTCTTCCGTCAGTTCCACAAACTGGGTCATAGTTTCTTTGACAATTACAATCACCGCCACTGGAACCCGAACAAGGGCAACGTCTATTGCATCTAACTCTTGCATTTCTGCAAAAAGGATTAAACCAAACTTAAGAGAAATATTTATAATTCTGTCCTTGCAATATCACCTGTATTATGAAAAGAGGAATATTCATTGGCAGGTATTTGTTGAAGTATCCAAAATAATAGTTTTTACTAGTTTTTACTAGTTCAATGGTCAGAAAAGTTAAACCATGGTATAATAATTTGATCACATAATTTTAACATGACTGCCTTTGTCAATGCGCATGCTGTGGAGAGCTACGAAATTAAAATATAATACTGACAAATCAATCTCACTTTACGCAATTATTTGTTGAATAGTATGTCATATTTTCCAGATGCAAAAATAAATTCTTGAGCAGTGTATGTCCCATCAACGAAATGTACAATGACGTAAGAGCAACAAAGAAAAGGGATTTTATTGTTTGAGGTCACAGGTTTAGAAAGGCGGATAATTCTTAGAATCTTAAAGATGTAATATACACTTTTAAAAAATATACCAAGCCATTTGAATTTTATGAGGAAAAACAAAATGATAAAAAACCAGAAAAAATCACATAGACTGATTTTTAACATTTTGTTGTTCCTCATAAAAATCACCTGCTTTGATATATTTTTCTAAAGTTTATATTACACTTTTAGCTCCGAACTGAGATATTCTGATACATGTATTTGTTTTCATCTGTAACCCTTTACTGAGTGTGGTTTATCCATATTTATTTTTATTATTGAAGTATTACTAATATTTTCCAAGTCTATCTCATTTTTCAAGTCTTAGGAGAAAAAATTTTTAAGAATTATCCGCCTTTCTATGCCTGTGACATGATATAAAGTCTCTTCCAAAGAAAAAAAATGAATGTCTCATCTGTCTTTAAAAGGTATAGAAAGTTTACCTGCAGCGGGCCTGGCACCTGTTGTCGTATGTGACTCCATTCGTCCCACACACTGGGCTGTAGACTGCTGGGCATTGACAATCACCACCACCACCACCAGAGCATGGGCAGGCCCTATTACACCGTACTCTTACGCCTCTGTAAATAGTTCTCTCAATATATTTACATTTCCGATGTATTTGTCTCGGAGATAAAACTACAAACGGCTTTGGAGTTTATGCAAATTATTACGCGAGCAAACTGACTGATCACATCATAAAACCAAAAGAACTACCGGGTATGCATGCAGCTATTTCTTAAATATCAATCCAAATCGAGGTCTCATTTATGATTGAAAAATTCTCGAATGGGACGTTAAACAACATACAATCAATCAATCATCAATTCAAATAATTTTGAATACATATAATCACAAGATATAATTAAAAAAAACAAGCAACGCAGTGTTTGCTCAGCTTTATTGTTTCTCTTTTGATACAAGTGTTATTCATGACCAACATTTTTCATACTAGTTGTTAAGCCATTATATATACACCAGTCTGAATTGTCGGCGGATTTTTTCCAATATTTTACGATCATGACAAGAAGCGTGTTTGACCGGTTGGCAGGGGATGCTCACTCCTACATTGCACCTGATCCCACCTCTAATGCTTTGGAGGTCCGCGTTTGCTCTGCTCCAATTTTGTATTGTTTAATGAACTTTTGACATTGAATACTGTTCGTTATTTCTATATATCACATTGTTATTATTGCCAGATAAACAATATGTCTTTTATCTTTCTCTGATTTTTTGTTTGTTTAATTATTTCTTAATTTTCATACTCTAGATGTTCGTATATATATTAATACCTGCATCTAGCACTACAACTATTTGGGTATGTTTGTCCGTCACGACCGCACACAGGACTATAAATAAATGGACAAGCACAGTTGTCAGTCCCAGATCCACCAGAACATGGACAGCTACCTCGGCACCTTACAGAAGCACCTCTGTAATATCGAAAATGATCGATCGATTGATTGTTGATTTTACGTCTCATTTTTTTTTTACCTATATAGAGACGTCAATTAGTTGACAGGATTTATAGGTAAATGTGTATTTGTGATTTTGGGGTACTTACACACAGCGTGCTCTACAAGGGTTTGAATATGTTCGTCCATTGGTTCCGCAGACGGGATTGTATTCCTGAGTACAGATACAGGGCGCAGCTTAATAAATATAAATAGATATTTAGAAAGAAATATTGCTATTACATTCTTTTTAGCAGGGGACAGAAAAAGATCAATAAAAAATGCCAGATTGTACAAAAACCGTTGCTTTTACGACCTTTATCTGCTGTGTTTCTCTACTAATTCGTGATTTTTGTACTCTTTTTTGGCAAAATTATTTCAAACAAATAAACAATTTAATTTTATAACATCGGGATGTTACTACTACAATTGTAAACGCATCCAGAGCGTTTAAATATACAATTGCAATCTACTTGTGTTTCTTAAAGTCAATTACTTATTAGTAAATTGAAAAATAAGTATACGATAAGATTGCGTTTTACATTCACTAAGCTTAATTATTTGAGTTTCATTATCATATAACTAAACAGAAGAATTGGATGAAAGAAAGCAGTTTTAGTCCTTACCAAGGGATCCCTGTGTTTCAATCTGTGATTGCACATTTTTCAGCAACACTACACAAGCCACTAATGTATAAACGGACTTCATTTTTTTTTTATTTTAGCTCCCCGTCCAAAAACCTCTGAAAAATACAATGAGATATGTGCTTGTAACTATACATGAATATAGAACATTTAAGTAGAGTATTGTAGAATCACTCATGTAAGTGAAAACATTTTATGTCAGCCGTGGAAATAAAAATATTGATTCGTGGGGAATAAATTTCCTCTAGAAATTGGACACTTAAGGTTCTCAAGTTTTAAAGTTTTGAACATTTCGTGGAAATCTTGATTTCATTGGTCTCTGCATATCAAGAATACAAAGAGAATTATTAAATGAAAATAAGTGATTTCAAAATACATTATTCAATTTATAGGCAAATACTTTATAGCGAACAGTAATTACACTCAGAAGTCCGTTCCAAAGCCATACAAACCATGAGCAGAGCAATAACGAAGCTTTAAAAAAATTAGAGATGAGATCAGGTGCCATGGAGAAGTAAGATTCCCTCCCGGCGGTCACATATGTCCTATGTTCCCAGTCGATCATGATCATGTACAGAATTACCCGTGAACAATTCAGAATTAAAATAATTGCCTAACAATTTGTATTGTATGAAAAAAACAAATAATTTATCAACTAAATGATACTAATATATTTTACAGGCTCACAAGGTCGTAATATCGACCGTAGATTTTGCGAAAAGTTGGCTCTAACGAGACTGTTGATATCCACGTGTCATTTACCTACGAAGTAACTTGCTTCGTTTTAGACATTGTTCTAACGTAGACCGTTAATTCTTGCGTATAGAATCAACTAAGAGACGTAAACTCCATATGCTTGTTGATGGTATATTGCTACATAAATTATTATATTAATGTTTTCTATATCCTGGAGATATCTGACTATGGTTGTTCACTAGAAATTTGAAAATTCATTTTTAATCAGACGGAATTTTATTCTGCAGTGATTATGCCAGATTTCATTCTCGTGGAATTTTCATTTCAAAAGATTATAAACAACAAAGAATAATTTAATTTTGGTTGAAACGCGTCATTTGATTTGATTAAAAAAAATTGATCTAAAATATATAACCTTGGTTGCCAATGTCACAATGACTTACGTCAAAAACGTATCAATCCGCTTGAAGTTACGTTAAAAATATGAACAATTTGAAGACGTTTTTTCGGTAGAAATTGTCTTTTTTCTTTACTTAATGATCAAAAATTAAATTATACAGCATGAATTAAATAGGAACCCAAGAATATTGGTATGACCCGGGTTGACGCAGCTTACGCTTTTTAATAAACTGCTTCTTATGTACAAGGTTTACACGGCTTCTTGTTTGCTTTTTTATCTATTGGTCTAGATTAAGAAGCTCTAGATCTTGATATGAGATATACTGTATATTCCAAGTCAATCTCTAAATGTATTTAGAAGGGGAAAATCCTGCAAGTAAATAGAAATTGATTCCCTAGATCCGAAATTAGATAATGAAGATAAAATTTGGTAAACAACTAATGTTACCTTTAAAATGAAAATCATAGCATGTTCTGTCAAAAAAAGACACCAAAGTTAAGATTTTAATGGAAAAATGAAATTATATATTTACCACCCTAAGATTTGCCACTAATTGTGGAAGTTTTAAAAACTAATTTTGGTAAAGGTGAGTTTCTCTGTTTTTTTTATTGTCTTATTGTTTGTTTACCTAAACAAAGGGCCAATTTCAACAAAACAACAAAACAACCATTCCCACATAACAATATTGCTTTCAAACAAGGCGGTGATCAGACAAACAAGTTGATGATTTAAGGATATCTATAATCGCATTTTAATTCAATATTTCAAATATTTTATGGTGAATACTATAACCTTGTTTGTTTAAATAATCTTTCGGTATGTCGAATGTTGATTTTAGTCTTTTACTTTTATTATTTTATTTACTTTATACAGGGTTATTTTCGCCCCGTGTTATTTTCGCCCTTTCACATCTAAAAACAAGTTTGCCCCGTTTTAAATTTCGCCCCAAAAGATTTTTGTTTAAGATATTATACAGTTTACTTTGAATTCGCTCCGTTTTAAATTCGCCCACGCCAGACTAGGGCGAAAGGGGCGAAAATTTCCCTGTATACAGTATTATCACTATTATATTATTCTCATATGCGACTCACATTCTTTCTAATTTTTTATGCACAATTTAGCACATATTCGTAACATTGTGATGAAGTCTTACAAAAGTTCGATCCCATTTTACCTGGCAAACATTATCCAGACTACATATGTACCTATTTGAATAAAAATATGAGAAATATTGTTCACAAATCAAAAGAGATAAATATCCAGCTTACCTGTCTTTTTTGTATACTAGTTTTAAGTTTGTAAACAAACATTTCTTGTTTTATATACCAGTTTTATTTAGTTAATTAATGTAAATCTTTCTCCTTAGCTCGTCATTAATTAATCATGTTTGATCACGTCTCGGTCATAGTTCCAAAGCTTTCGCTACAAATACTTCTTATTACGCCTTTTTCATGTTATTTTCATTCTCTTGTAAGGACATGATCAGTTACTTGTGATTTTGACCCCGAAAATAATAAATGAGAAACATGCCTCGGTAAATCCATCACAATTTATAACCTGATATAAAGTTGATTTTGAAAATCCTCATTGTTCTAATTACGTTTTAATGATAGAATAAAACAGTTTCTGAATACAAATTAACTTCGGCATACTACAGGGTATTAAAATTCCTTTTTAATTATTATAAGTACAGTGTACTACAGAAATGTTTTTCGAAAAATTAATGAGACTTTCTATTGCCTAGCGAAATGTACATTTTCAAAAAGAAAGAAAAAAGCAACAATATTTGATTAAAGGAAAGAATCATTAGATATTAAACTTCATTGATTACTGCAATCCAAATCCAAATTATTTTCTCCATCAGATAAAAGAAAATCGACTCATGATTACTGCATACAGTATTCAGATTTCGATAATTAGTGAACTGTCATTAATTATTCATTATGAGGGGATACTTTAAAATTTAATTTTAACAAGTACATGTAGTTCAACATATATTGGATTAAACAAATATCAATGTTATCGGTACTACCGTATAAGCATAATTTTTAGCGAGGATTTATTTTTGGTCCAGGACCCTGAAATTGAATATCGATAAAAATTAAACGGGTTTAATTATAGCTAGTTAGTAAGCATTTTGAAATTGCCAAAATTAAACTTCGCTAAAAATAAAATACCAATTTATAATGAAAAATCGCTGAATTTGCTTCTTGCTAAAATTTTCACTTATATGGTATTCACAATGTGCTGCATACGTTATTTTGGAAAAATACGATAAAATTTGAGCACCAAAACACGATATAAACCACCTATTGCATATATGCGCATATTAGCTCAAAGATTATTATCAAAACAATAAATACTATGTTTATATTTTGTCCAGAAGAATTTGACTATATCAAATTATTCATGCTGAAATATATCCTTCAGACAAAAATGCTTCCTCAATGATTTAGTACACTCCGTTTCAAGCTATTGCTTCCTCTAAACAGCATTATGAAAGTTGATACTAATTTTCAATTATAGTTAAACAATTTTAAATCTTGTGCCACAGATGCCATTCTATGTTTTCTTTAAAATCAGAGAACAATTATTCCAAACAAAGCAGAGGTTGGTTCCGCTTCCCATTTTATCACTTTCTTCGTACCATGAGAATAATCTTACTCTTTCATTTAATTAAAGTCATGAGACAACTTTAGGTCATCAGTCACAATAGTTTGTTCCAAGTGTGCACGTGTGACTTACTTGAATGAAAGTCGATCATCTACTCAGTAGTTTTATGCACGAAAGAAAACAGAAATAAAGAATTTAAGATAATTTGATGTACTAGTTATTGCATTCACACCTGTAGAAAATTAGATTACTTTTTTATTTACCATGACCAGTATGACATGGTCATCTTTTTTTTTTCTTTAAAAATCGAAAATTCTGACGGGTAACTTTGCAAGGAGTATTTATTAAGATATTGTACTTAGTGACATTCCAAAGAATACCCAAAGAATAAAAAATATATCTATTGACGGCGGAAGGAGGATATTTATGGAATACAAAAAAATTAATTTTAAAAAAGACAAACCGAATTACAACACTAACAGCTTAAAAAACACACAAATTCAGCAGAATCAATCCAAAAATCAACAGTATTCTTTCAAAACGAACAAACACTGATGCAAAATCGACAGTATTCTTTCAAAAAGAACAAACACCGATGCAAAATCAACAGTATTCTTTCAAAACGAACAAACACCGATGCAAAATCAACAGTCATTCCTGAACGATAAGATGTGCCAAGGATCTTAAGGACGTTCGATCCTGAGTTTTTGAGTGGATCTTGGTCATGTCCTTTATTTATAAAATTCTGCATCATTTTTAAATTCTAACATTAAATCTGAATTTTACAATGCAAATTGAACTATATTCAATGAAAAAACCGCGATTAAATTCCATTCAAGTTGAATGAAACTAGGGATTATATTTTGTGGCGGAAGGTTTTTCCCTTTTGAACTATAACAGTACTCTTTATTTTGGATTCCTATTTTTCCATGCCGGTTGCACACAGATCTGTTTTTTGCAGTAAAATGTGTCATGCTGGTTCTGAAATATCTATTAAATTATTTCTTATGAATTCTATCAACAAAGTGTGACAATTATAGTAAAAATATTCTGAAAACCCGGGAAAAAATTGATCCAAATTTAACGTAAAATTAACACTTTTTTAGTAATATCTGAAAATTAACATCATATACCCCCCCCCCCCCCTTTTTATGTTCTTTTCTAAATGTTCAAGGTAACTTTGACTTATCCGCTTAAATTCAGAAAAAGTTTAAGACTTTAAAATAATTTTCTTGTTTATTAAATTTTCAATGCCAGAAAAATCACATTTTATTAGTGCAGAAAGGTCAAATAAATGATTATGCGAAGTAATTTGAAACTTTTTCTTAGTTACAATTTTAAAGTGTCTTTTTTTAAACAGACTTAGAGTTCATTTTGTTTCTTGCTTTAGTTGGATAAAAATATTGCAAGGAAAACGTCTAAGGTGTAATTTTTAACGAAGACACAAATTTCAGTGCAAGAAGGTCATATGAAATGTGCTGTAGCGCCAAAAGAAGGATATTGACCCCCATTTTTTGATTTAAATTTTAATTAAGCTATGTATGTAGAAACTTAAAATATACTTGGCAAAAAAAGTTTAAGACTTTAAATATCAGATCGAACGTCGTTAAGATATTTTTGCACTACTTATAAATTGGTAGTGGATATTCGTCATAGTTTAAATTTAAACATTATGATATTGTTATTTATGATAGTAGTAAGCATTTAAGAAAAACAATATCTTAAATCAAAATAGGGTCCAGTCTCGTATTACTCCATATTCCACACCTTGTATTTCTTATAAATATACATTGAATATAATTTCCAAATTTTTTTAAGTACAAGAAAAACATTAGATAGCCTAGATATCGAGCACCTGAAACATAATCCTGCATCACGTTCAAGTTCTTCTTCACCCTACAACAGTTACTATAATTTTGCTGGATACTTTATAACTGATAAGGTAAATATAGTTAATAATGAGGACTTTAAATCACTTATTTTTGAAGGATCGAAATTTAGGGAACCCTGGTCTTTTAAATGGTGTCCTAATCTTAAATACATGCATTATGAATTCTGTGGAAGATTACGCCAGGTGATGGGCCACATGTGAAAAAGAACACATTGGCATTTTGTCTGAACGGATTTAAAATGTATCAGATGTATGTTAAAATCTCGAATTAAAACAATTGAGGCGCAATATGATAACCATTCATCCTTCTATATTCAGTAATTCGGAAGTGAAATAAAAAGAATTAAAGAATTAGAAAGATCACACTATTAGTATGTACTGGTTTCAGATGACAAAGCAGTAGGAAACAACATTGTCCTTGTTTGTAAGAGTCATCATGACAATCCATCTTATACCAATAACTCCTTTTCCAAGGAGAACATTTTTCAAAATTCTATGACACTTTTTTAAATATTTCTTTTAAATATTCCCGGCTCAAGTTCATTATAAGACGAAAATAGTTCCATTTTTTCCCTCGTAAGAATATATATTTTTGCATATTTATTTATATTCATAT
Source organism: Saccostrea glomerata (assembly GCA_003671525.1). Lineage (NCBI taxonomy): Eukaryota > Metazoa > Mollusca > Bivalvia > Ostreida > Ostreidae > Saccostrea > Saccostrea glomerata. The sequence continues at coordinate 2,676,861 of PRKT01000014.1, forward strand.
ATGTACAAAACAATATAAATTAGCATATTTTGTATATGAATTAAAATGTATGCTATTTTAATGAATATTTAGAGCCATTGTTGGTGAATTATACCTACCGATTGCATTCTTTATTGCATTCTATATCGTCAACCAATTATTATATCAAATGGATTATAAATGTACAAAACAAGATATTTAATCTTGCATATAAATTAATTTTAAAGATTATCTGTTCAAACAAATGTTTCTATGTTTGCTTAACAGGTCGACAGGTTGACAGGTTGACAGGTCGACGGGTTGACAAGTCACAGGTAGACAGGTCGACATGTAGACAGGTCGACGGGTTGACAGGTCGACTGGTAGACAGGTCAACGGGTTGACAGGTCGACAGGTAGACATGTTTATTTAAATATATGTAATCCAACATGTCAACATGTCATCAAAGGTTTTGATTGTCAAATGGAGATGTATACATATAACTGTTATCAGACATTGCGCATATGAAAAGAGAATGGAAATTACACTTTTAAGCATTCAATGTACATGTACATGTATCTTATGATGTGAGTGACCCCCCCCCACCCACTCTTTAAGATGATTCTTGTAGTGATATAACTAAATAAATATACATTGAATAATAAAAAAAAACTGTCTACCTGTCGACCTGTCGTCCTGTAGACCTGACAACTTGTCGACCTGTCAACCTGTCGACCTGTCTACCTGTCGACCTGTCAAATTGTAAAAAAAAATTAGAGTTTGTGTTGTTATTTTAGATCTATTCTTGGTTTTTATTATACTAAATTATTTCAATCAAAATGCTTGTAAATATTCATTAAAAAGTAATTTGCATTTATTGTGTTGTACATATATTTATATAAGAATACAATTGATATAATCATACATGAATATTTATGATCTTTCAAAAATATTATAATAACAAAACCGATTTACTGCAGATTATGTGGATGGGACTATTTTCGTCTTATTTTGTACTTGACCCATATTCCCAACAACAAAAAATTTGAAAGACCATACCTATTCTAGTTTCCAAAACTTAATAAAAGATCCATATAATCAATAAGACACAAAACGGGTTCTATCAAATGTTCTACCAAGGCCCTTTCTTTATTTTTCCCTAAAATATTTATAATAGTGAAGAAGAAACTTCAGGAGTACACTGCAATAATATATTCAAGAAGTAGTAAAAATCAGACATAGATACATAAAAATTTCAAGGAACTTTTCAAAAATTTTAAATCCCCAAACTTTAACAAGATCCAAAACATTAAAACTTAACTTTTCATCTTTAAATACAACCAATCCTCATGATAAATTAAAGACCAGGCTATTTGTACGATGGCCGATATGAGCCGTCAAAATACAAGTAAGAGTAGCTCTATTATGTACGTAGAATCAATGACAAAACGCATGAAGTTATAGTAGTAATTTGTACATGTACAAATCTTGAGACAAAATACACTCGAGACTACTTAGCATTCCTTAGATTTATTGGGAAGATTATCTGTAAACTTAGAAGGAACAAAATCAAAAACATGTGTATCTGATTTTTCTTCTATTTTATTAAATAAATGATGTGTGCCTTTCTTCAATTGATCACAAAATGCAGCGAGTTTTTTTTTTTCGTCTTTGATCTCATCAAAGATTTTGCAAGTGTCTCTATTAAGATTCTTTGGGTGTTTTTGATTTTAACTTTTACGACAACAAAATCTTAACCTTCATTCATAAGCCCCAAGATGCTGGTTAAAAATTCCAGAAACAAGGCATATGTATCTTAATTATTTCTTTTGCCGCTAGATGAGAATCTGTTTCTTGATTATCTGTGTAAGAAATTTGTTTATTTTTTCACATTGACGGATCCAGAGAGGGGGGGTGGGTCCTGGGGTTGGAACCCCCTTTTATTTTTTACCAAGTGGAGAGAGAGAGATAGAGAGAGAGAGAGAGCGTTTTCCGAGAATACTAGTAAATATTTGTACGTCTAACTTATGTATTGAATAGATAGATTCTCACACATTTATTTTTCTCCATTCACCTTCACTATTGTTTTTTTGATGAGAGAATGGTAGAAACTATTCTACTTATTTTTATATATTTTATGTATGATATGTAACATGCAAGGCTTAATTTGATTTTAGATTCCCGCGATCTTTGGCTGTGTTGGTTATATACATGTACGTACCATGTTTTGATTATATCTTTTGAAGAAACTAACATGTAACTCTTTATTTTAAACCCCACCTGCACCCCACCCCAAAAACTTTTTTTTTTTAATTTCTAAAAAAATCCTTTGTACTTGAAGTCTATTTTAAGGCATCAGTAGTTTTTGAAATATGTTTATTTTTTTATTTGGACTGGGGGTATGTTTTCAAAGAAAAAAGGAAGTAAAACAAAGATAATATTTACCACAACCTCAGATCTTGAGAGTTTGTAAGGGGGGGATTAGAGGAACACAACCTTGGAACCCCCTTTCAAAAATGGCTGGATCCTCCCCTGTTTCATACGATACTTTGCCCTTATTCTACATTATTTTTTCTTCATTATTTTTTTTTCTCATTGGAACGAAGAAACATTCCGTAAATTTGTGTAAGCAGAGACGGAAAAACACCTGTTTCTGTTCTTTTTTTTTATTGAGAATGGGTAAATACATGTAAATGATGTGTATCATATGCCAATGCTTTTAATGATATTTAAAACAGCAACACTGATTTTACTTTTACTAAAATTGTCAGCGATCTAATCTGTCGTGTTTTTTCCATCATTTATTTAAGGCATATTTTATTAGAGTCATTATTCAGATTTCATAGTAAATGAGCTGCAGTTTATGTTAAACATTCTGTATTTCCTCATTCGTTCCGAGATAAAAGTAATATGGAAACGACAGAGCATAAAATTAAAAATAAACACATTTCTTGTACATATCATCAAGCAACAGATTTTTATCTGGCTGGAAAAGAAATAATAAAAATGCAGCTTCATTGTTTCATGAATCTTTTACAGGTATCTTGGGGCCTACGAATAAAGGTTGAGATTAATAATTTTGTTGTCTTGAAGGTAAAATTAAAAAAAAAACTGAGACTACAATTAAAAAAACACACAGAGGGATCAAAGGCGAAAATAAAAATAATCTTGCTGAATTTTGTTAATCAACTGAAGTAAGGTGCACACCATTTATTAAAAAACTAAAAATGAGGGGACTCGGAGAAATAGAGGGAAAAATCAGCAACATATGTTTTTGATTTTGTCCCTTCTAAGTTTACCGATAATCTTCCCAATAAATCTAAGGAATGTTAAGTAGTATCGTGTGTATTTTGTCTCAAGATTTGTACATGTACAAATTACTACTACAACCTCATGCGTTTTGTCATTGATTCTACGTACATAATAGAACTACTCTTACTTGTATTTTGACGGCTCATATCGGCCATCGTATATTTGACATCATTTACAGCTGCCTTTTCAATAAAAATGAACCATCATTTCGCAAATTTTTGGTAGATGTATTGACTTTACCAGCAAATAAATCCTATCATTTAGCCTAATGATTACAGACGTGTTACATGCCAGTTATTAAGCCTTTTAATCTACACACAGAAATGTGTACGGTTTTTCGTTATTTCCCGATCATGACAAGGAGCAAACGACGGGTTGACCGGTCTATAGGAGATGCTAACTCTTCAATGGCACCTGATCCCACCTCTGATGCTTTGGAGGTCCTTGTTTGCTCTGCTACCGATTCGTATCATTTGATTGAACTTTGAGCTTGAATTGTCTTCGTAATCTCCATATTTTGTGAAAAGCAATTAACTCTATTTGTCAATTTAAATTCAACCTAATTCTAAAAGTTGATGCATACAAAATTAGCGAGTAAGCTCTTTTGATAATTAACATATGTAAACATAGACGCATTTACATGTTGCGCAAATACATTTTTTCTATATTATTTAGTGTACTTGATCATGTTCATTGTCAAAAATGACAAATATTGGTTATACCAAGTGTTAGTATGAAGTAGACAATTTCCTACTTAAAAAAATAAATCGTTAAAGGATAATAATTCTCATAAAATTGATGTGGGTGGAATCATCACCGTGTGTTAGTTATAAAATGATATATAAATCGTAATATGAATGAAGGTAACTGTATATCTAAATGTTGAGTTGAAGGCTTCGTAAAACAATTTCCCACATGAATTATATAATTTGTGAAAGTCTAAAGTGGTGAAAAAACAATTATTTCAGCGATAGCTTTTTCTTAACTTGAAAGATATGCTTTATAGCGTAATTTTCATTAATATGCATCATCCATATTATTGCTTATACCCATAACAAAATGATAAAAGATAAAAAAAGATGCATATATTGGTATTTTATTTATAAAGAAGCTACCTTCTATTTTAATGAGATATCATTTATAAACATCTATCAGAATATAAATACGGCTTGATTACATAATCTGATTCAATGAAATATAAACAGATAACAAACAGCTAAAAAGTCCATAAAACATGACAAAGTAGGAGAAGAGGAAATACGAATTTTCAAAACATAAGAGATGGGATCAGGTGCCATGGAGGAGTGAGCATCCCCTGCGACCGGTCACATGCACCATGTGCTATTTGTTTTGCTCGGGAAATATAAATCAACAAAGCTTGAACTGTTAAAAAAAAAGACGTTAATGGCAATGAAATAACAACCAAGCTCTAACTGAGTCTAAGACTATGACAAACATGATGACTTTAACTTTTCTAGCGTCAACTTCCCTTACTTATGCAGCAAAATACCTTCATCGCCTGCATACGAAATTTATATACATGTATCTCAGTTAATTCGATACGCAAGAGCATGCTCTCTGTATGATCAATTTCTAAAACGAGGTACACAATGTAAATTATTGACAAACAAGTTGACGAAACAAGAATATAAACAGTCTAGTTTAAAGTCATTATTTCGTAGGTTCTATGGTCAATACAATGATCTTGTCAGCAAATACAATTTATAATTGAGACAAATAGTGACTGACGTTTTTCATACTAATTGTTAGTCCATTATTTATACACTGAAGTGACGACAGATTTTACCGTTATTTCCTGATCACGACAAGGAGCACCCGGCAGGTGCGACCGGTCAACAGGGGATGCTCACTCCTCCATGGCACCTGATCCCACCTCTTATGTTGTGGAGGTCCGTGTTTGCTCTGCTCCTATTTTGTATTGTTTTATGGACTTTTGGTCTTGAATACTGTTCGTTATCTCCATATGTTTCATGGTATATTTGATCACATACCATCTCGTTTATGTTTTAAAATGATAATTCATTACTTAAATTTATGACTGAATTATTAATAATAATAATGTATTATTCTGTGTCATTATCACACACGAAATAGATTTTAAATCACAGTAGCATAGGTTTGATAGATTGAAAGCTTATTTACCATTTAAGATGTCGCTGAAAAATTGCGTTGAACGTTTTAGACTTCAGAAATGTGTGTTTAAATACAGTGAAACACATTGCTTAAAAGTTTTGAAGTGAATTTATTTCCAGAATTCCGCATTATAATTGAGCTCTTCCATTAAAATTGGATTCAACAATGCAAGTTAAGCTATACTCAATAAAATACCTACGATTAAATTCTATACAAAATACATTAAGTGAGGAACAATTATGTTGTGACGGAACTTTTTAAAGAAAGAAAATATCAATATTTCTCTCCTTCAAAGTATTTTCAGTACTGTTAAGTTTGGATTTCATTTTTTATTTTACAAGCAGGTCGTACATGTAGTGATTTTATCCAAAGTAATGTTCATACTGGTCCTGAAATCGCCTTAAGGTTTTTTCTTACAGGAAAGAATGGTCAATTTTAGCTTAAAATTTACAATTTCTCAGCATTATCCAAAAAAAAATTACACCATATATAAACCTCCACTTTAGATTTTTTTTTCTGAATATATAAGATAACTTTAAATATTCTGCGAATATATATTTAGTATAAGTTCAAGACTTAGCTCGTTCAATTTTTAATGCCAGAAAAATGACACTTTGAGAGTGTAGAAATGACAAATCATTGATAATTTGAAACTAATTCATCTTTGTCACAAAATTTAATATATCTTTTCAGTTAGGCTAAGTACATTGATTTATTTGAAATAGGTATTAAAGGAAAATTTTTGAAGATGTGATTTATGTAAAAGACATAATTTCAGAGCGCAAAAGAGTCATATCAAATGCACAGCAGTGCCAAAAGAAGCGTATTTACCTTCAATTTTTCATCTGATTTTAATATACTGGTAGTTTTGTGTGTGCTAAAAATACCTCCAAAAATGGTCCAAACGATTCTCCATATGGTCACTTGTACTTGAGTGTGAATTCAGCTCTTAATTCATATTTTGACCATTAAACTTTTTATCGTGGTAGCGTAAAACTAGGAGAAGCAGGGGGGGGGGGGGGGGGGGGGGCGGGGGGGGGGGGGGGGGGGGGGGAGTGAATAGGACATTGCACAATGTTACTGATTTTCAGTTGTCTAAGTATGAAATATTTTAAGTTATGTTGTGACACGAAATATTTTGTTATTTTCATTCATGTTTGTATATCACTTACACTGTGGAGTGAAAAATAATGAAAATTAATCATTAGGTTATTTACTGTAGATTTGCAAATAATCGCGATGATTTTTATTTCGCTATGTTCGCGTTTTATTATTATCCTCGAAATTAAACCCATCGTGTTATAATTGAATTTTTTCTAATAGCGTTTTAATGTGAATACTAAATTTGAATTTATTTCTTGCAGTGTGAATTTAAAACCATCGCAATCGGTACTATTTCAGAAATCGTGAAATATTAACACCGTTGTATCTAAACACACTAACAGTGTATAAAAAGTGAACGAGTTTCTCTTATTCGCGACCATACAGGCTCGGTCTGATATTGGCTCTTTCCTCTGCCTCAAACAACATATACCTGACCATTAGTTTATGGTTAATCACTTTTTCTTTGCAAGAACTTTATTTTCACGTAATCACGCAAGACAGTGTGCTCTCGAAAAGTCTCGCGTTTTATAGTATTTTAGAATTATATAGAGCAATTCGTGAAAATTTTGTCTCGCTTATCAAGAGTTATAATACCTATCTCGCGAAAATAAGGTGTCGCGAAAATTAAGTGATCTACAGTTATCAAAAGTACACGTCTCTAATGTTAATTGATGCATATCATATAACAGTGATTGTCGTTGCTATATTCTGCACTCTGTTACATACACTGTACCTAGACAACCCTACCTGTCCGCAGGGTTGTAAGACCTAACACAGGTGTCGACATAGCTGTTAAACAAAACATTTTAAACAGGTAATCCGGTCAGATGAGTTTTTTGTCCATTCGTCATAATATATCTTTTTTGTGCTCAATTGACCTGCAAATTACATTTTACAAACTAAATAGCATACCGGCTTTTGATTGTTTAATTCTATGACCAAGGAAAAAAGTTTTTGATAGCCGACACTACAAAATTCAAAAATGGCGGAGTATGATCATTTTATTAATCCCGTCCTCAACATGTAGTCAAAATTAGTACAATAGTGACCTTAATATTGGTATGTAATTTGATAGTCCAAATTCAAAGCAACAACAATTTGTATGAAGTCATCACTTCGTTAGTTCTATGGTCGACACAACGAACTTGTCAGTAAATACAATTTATCATTGAGTCAAATGCTGATTGGCGTTTTTCATACAAATTGTTAGTCTATTATTTATACACTGAAGTGACGATAGATAATTCACGGATATACGTAATTCACATCCGTGAATCACTTTTAAAAATGAATTTACAAAACCCGTACATTCTTTCTATGAATGAATCTCCTCTTAGGTCAAGCAAAGAATTAAATTCTTGGCTTGCGATCAGTCTTTTTATAGATAATTTTTAATCTCATTTATGGCTTAATATTTCCATTTCTAATTTTTTTTCCTGTGATAACTCTTTGAAAGATAGAGGAGTTATATACGGTTATTCTTGATAATTCTATCGGAATGTAAATTAGGCAGGTCCATAGGTCAGGAGCTAGTGAGGACTAACATGCACGCAAATCTCGTGCGCATCTGTCTCTGTGTCTTAAGCAAAGGAGGCCAAATATGCATGTAAATCTCGTGCGGCTGTCTTTGTGTTTGACGTCAGTGAGCGAGGACTATTGAAATTGGCATGGGAGTCCTCGTGTAATTTAAACCCATATTTACATTTTAATAGTTTAAATCTACAATTTTTTTTCACAATGAAGTGAAAATATAAGGAATAACTGTCTAGTTAGTATAGTATGCTATAGTACCTTCGCCCGTCATGCAAATTATCCCATGTTTCACACTATCGTTGATGCCCTGGCATACTATACAAACTAGACAGTGATTCCTTAATAAATTTACCACTGACACAGCGAGATTGGTTTACAGATTTTTTTTTCGTAGGTTTATTTATATATATAAAAAAGTTAACAACACTTATTTTTATTGCTAACAACACTTTTTCAAAAATATTTTTTATATAAATCCTCTTTTATTTTCGAAATCTTGTGAAGGAAAGAAAGCAGGAAATAATTCTTATTCAAAAAGTATATGGGATATTACATTTCAAGTAGATTCGGTCAACTACACTTATTTTTATTTTTATATATTTCTTTTTTTACAAATCCTCTTTTATTTTCGAAATCTTGTGAAGGAAAGAAAGCAGTAGTTATTTCTTATTCAAAAAAAATATTGGATGCTACATTTTAGCTGACAAAGTAGGTAACAACATTGTCTTCGTTTGTAAGGCTCATTATATAAATTGTATTTTAGAAAAATTTTGATTTAATTCTACTGATGGTAATCCAGCTTATACTAATATTTCCCTTTCTAGGGAAGAAATTCTTCAAAATCATATGTCTGTTTTAAATATTTTTATTATCCCGAAGAACAAAAATGAAGTTAAACTACCATATATGTATATTGGATTCCGAAATTCTATAAGAATCCTTACAAACAAAGATACATTGCAGGTTCCAGTAAATCTTCAACTTAGCCTCTTTCTTAACCCCTCACTAAGATATTGACAGTAGTGAAGGAAGAATTTCAAGAGTACTGTGCAACAAAATATTCAAGAAGTGATGTGAATCAGATGTGGATACTCAAACATTTCAAAGAATTTTTGGACAATTTAAAATTGCACAAGATTTTACCAAATTCAACAGCTTAAAAACTTACAATTTTTCTACTTTATACACAACCATTCTCCACAATAGATTAAATTCCAGGCTTTTGACGTCATTGACAGCTGCTTTTTCAATAAAAATGAAACTCGTAAATTTACACAATTATTTTATTTAAACATATTCTGATTGCACGCACAAATACTCTCTAGTTGGCAAAAAAAATGCTTGAGTTTCTGATCAATGGGAGTTTTGGAGACCAGGTATTCCAACAATCTATTGGAATGCCCAGGGGTACCAATTGCTGTCTGTTATAAGCAGACCTATTTTTGTATTCATATGAAGCAGAGTTTGTGCAAAATCTAAAGCGTGAAAAGAAGAAAACTCTTGCTGTGGCCTTCAAGTCAAAATTTACATATATCTATGGCACGCCAAATTCACAAAAATGAGCTAAACATAGTTTCACAGTCGATAAACTAGGTTTATCGGTTGTAAACTATAGTTTACGGACTGTAAACTATAGTTAACAACGTTAATCTATATTTTACATCCGTAAACCATAGTTAACGCGATATTCTATGTTTCACAACCGTAAACTATACTTAACACTGAAAACAATCATTTGCGATTGCAAAACAGAGTATCTGAAAAATACAGTTTCACGATTTGTAAACTATAGTTTACAAACCGTTAACTATAGTTAATGATCTGATAAATATAGTTTCACGATTTGTGAAACTATGATTAACAACTCTTAACTATAGTTTACGATTGTAAACTATAGTTTACAAACGTGAATCTATGTTTATCAACAAAAACTATTGTTAACACTTATTACAGACAGATAAACTTAGATTATCATTCGTAAACTATAGTTAACAACCGTTAAATATAGTTTTACAGATGAAAACTATACTTAACGAATCTTTAACTATACTTAACGAATCGTTAACTATAGTTTACGGTTTGTAAACTATAGTTTACAGTCGATAAACCTAGTTTATCAAATGTGAAACTAGGTTTCTCTCATTTTTGTGAATTTGGCGTGCCATATATATCGACGATGTATTGTCAATTAACAATGGTAATTTCTATTCCTATGTCGATACGATATATCCTGGTGAGTTGAGATAAAAGATAACACAAATTCTGGCACATATGTTTCATACTTGCATATTTTATTTGAGAAAGACATTAATGGAAATCTAACAATCAAGTTCTATGATAAACGTAACTTTTCTATCGACAACTTCCCTTACTCATGCAGCAATATACCTTCATCACCTGCACACGGAGTTTATATATCTCAGTTGATTCGATACACAAGAGCATGCTTTACGTATGAACATTTTCTAAAACGAGGTAAATTATTGGCAAACAAGTTGATGAAACAAAAATATTAGCAGCCTCGTTTAAAGTCATCACTTCGTTAGCTCTATGGTCGATACAATGAACTTGTAAGTAAATACAATTTATCATTGAGTCAAATGCTGACTGACGTTTTTCATACAAATTGTTAGTCTATTAAGTATACACTGAAGTGATGACGGATTTTCCCGTTATTTCCTGATCACGACAAGGAGCACACGGCAGGTGTGATTTGTCGATAGGGGATGCTCACTCCTCCATGGTACCTGATCCCACCAATGATGTTTTGGAGGTCCGTGTTTGCTCTGCTTCTATTTTGTTTTGTTTTATGGACTTTGATGTTGAATTCTAGCTGTTCGTTATCTCCATATCCTTCATTTTTCTTGACACCCCGACCCTGACACCCACCCATCCCCGGCTCCAAATTCTTTTTTTAGTGCACAAAGTTAATACTTAATTAGATTATATGCTGTGATGAAAGAAAATTAGTAAGCACGTTTGCAAAGTGTCAAAAACAATATTTTTTAAAAAAGATAAATAAATGTTAAGTGTAAACATCAGCTGCTCTATGTTTTTTATTTTTGATCATTACTATTTTTATTTTTTATATGTTGTTCTATATGCCACTACTTGCCATTTTAGGATTTCAGATTTAGACCTGTATTCGACACCTATGTATTGAACGCCAAATTAACATATATTCAAATATTTGAACCTATCTTCAAATAATTGTACCTATCATCAATTCATTTGAAGATAGGTACAAATGATTTATAAGTAGGTACAGTTGAATTAAAGATAGGTATAATTGAATTGAAGATAGGTGTAAATAATTATACCTATTTCTAAATAATTATACCTAAGTACAAATGAATTAAACCTATCTTAAATGGAATTACACCTATCTTCAATTCAATAAAAGATAGGTTCAATGAAATTTTACCTAATTAGTATTCAATTAAAGATAGGTACAATTCAATTTGATTTAAAGATAGGTACAATTGATTTGAAGATTTATTTAAGACATATTCACAAAGGATTTGAAGATAGCTACAATTCAATTATACTTCGGTTCGATATATTTTGTGTTATTGAAAAAATGAACACTCCCTTGGAGACAATATTGAACATGGAGGGAAATACACAAGACATACGGAGCGACGACAAAGAGGATGAAAGGAGAAATAAAGGTAAATTCAAAAAGTGCAAAAAGCATCGTTATCAAAATACACAAGTATATCAATAAGTGGGCGAAAACATATATCGGAAATGATGTTTGATAAAGGGAGTAGTTATTATTGCCAATATCTTTGTAATTAAAGATAGGTTCAATTCAATTGCACCTATCTTTAGATCAATTATACCTATCTTCGAATCATAACACTTGTACCTATCTTCAAATCAACTGTACCTGTCTTTAAATAAATTAAAGATACGTAAAATTGAATTGTACCTATCTCTAATTCATTTGAAGATAGGTGAAATTCATTTGAAGATATATACAATTATTTGAAGATAGGTACAAATATTTGAATATATGTTAATTTGGCGTTCAGTACCTATAGACATTTAGAGGTGCCAGCACCTATTGTGACACATGGCCTCGGTTTATAGGATGTTATCTGAGTATGGTCAGTCTTCGTGCCTCATGGTGGATTCGAACCTTCGACGTAATTTAAGGATCAACTCCTTACTCGGAGACTCTAGAACAAAAGCTTTAACCCCTGCTCCACAACAATATTAACAGACAAATCAACAGAGCAATCTCGAGTCATAGTTAGTAGACCTCTGCCAATGAAACGTGAGGGGACAATGTTTCCTCCTCGTCTGTCTCTCTGTCCGTCTAGCTGTCCGTCCAGCCGTCTTAAAGTTTGCCCCACTTTTCATTTTTTTTTATGGAAACTAGATTACTTTTGTTGATGAAGGGCTAATATTGCTAAACAAATACTAATTTTTTTTTTCATTTAAAGAGTACCTGGTATCCCAAAAATCTTATCTCTGAAAAAAAATACTCGTTCTTGGGGTTTTCTTCATTCAGATATTGGAGATATTGGATTGAGATTTATTGTGAATAACATTCTATTATATTCAAATCGCACTTTTTTGAAAAAGTATAAACGCAGGTATATACAAAGTAGATGAATGGATGAACAATCCTGAATTAAATATGAATTTATACATGTTTGGTTTCCTATATACGCCTGTAGAATAAAGCAATAAAAATAGATTCTATACAATTTGATGCACTCGTATACATGTATATACCTCTTTATGATATTTTTACTAGATCAGTGCAATTTTTTAAAATAATTATCAAATTGAGAAGATGTGAAAAATAAGTTTATAATTAAGTGTATCAAGCATTGAATGTGCATTCATACTTCAAAAACAAATATTATAATTATTTTCAAATTGGGAGGCATCATCATAAACAGAATAGGGAATATACATAGATTCCCGATATCATTATTTTTTGCATTAACATGTAGACTCTTCTTTTTTTATTTTTTATTTTTTGCATTAACATGTAGACTCTTCTTTTTTTAACTTCTAATTTTATGAGGCACTTTTATTTCTTTTGCCGTAACTTGATCTCCATATGAGATTTTTGGGAAAGGATGAGAGTGCATTATTCACAGTTGCTGCCCGTCTTTGGTATAAGCTCCTCAACAGTTTCCGTAGCATGACGATCTGTTTATCGGAGAAACCCTTTGCTTTTAAATATTTTTCTACCTTAGATGAACACAATGCCTCATCGATCAGGAGAAGAAAGGTGATTAAAATTATAACTCCTCTTACCATGATGTCTCTAAAAGGAATCAAATAGTATGTATGAATTAGTCTGTTAGATAATTCCTTCGCCGTTATAGAATTTATTTAGCAATTGCTGGCATGAAAATTTAGAGTCGGTGTGATAACGTTCATATATCGGTATTTTACCCACTCTCGCCTCTGCACCTTCGCACTTTCTTCGCCTTTGTTTACTCCAGGATGTTATTGCTACGCATGCGCTGCAGACCCACAATATTTTAGCATTGTCCCTTCGACCCCGCATCCTCGCGCTTTAATTGCCCTTACATCTTTGTACATGTTCGCTCCTTCGCATCTTTGTCCTACACGCGAGTTCGAGAGTGCAAGGTGCGAGTGGATTCCAAAATACCCGGTACCATAAAAAGGGGCTTACAATAAAAGTGTTTAATATAATGTGTATTATTTTTGTATTCTTTTAATTTAAAAAAAAAAAGAATTCAAGGCTTATGGAAGGATCTAACAAGAAATATTCCAAACACATTGCTGAAAATTATATGTTTAAACCTCGAAAGAAAATAGGCTTAATTCTAGAATGGAACAGAACCTAGCAAAACAGTACTCCTTTATTTAAAATTTTCGACGTATCGGCCGCGGAGTATTATCCTTCCCATCCCCATCCTATTCCAGAAACCAAATGAAAGCTTTGTACTTCAACATGTTCTTTAGTCTGACCTTTGTCTAATAATCTATTGTTTACTACGTGGCCTAAAAGTTTGAACAACTCGACTTTTTGTTTACCCTGTCCACTTTTCAAAGACAAAGTTGATTTCTGTTACCCGGTAACTGAACAAACTCCGACCAAGGTTCCAAAAAATATTTGAGCATTAGATTTAGGTTTGCCATGTGTGAGCAATTTGTACAACATGTGATGAAAAAGCTAGGTGCCTGATATGATTTTTGCATCGCCAAAGATATTTATTGGTAGACATTTTGATTGAATTATTTTTTTCAACCTTATACAAAAAAGTTTTAAATATTAACATCAGTAAAATTCACTTTTAACAAAAAACATAAATAAAACGTACCTTCTTCCTATGAATGACTCTCCTCTTAGGTTAAGCAGAGAATTGAATTCTTGGACTGCGTCAGTCTTTATATATAGTCAGTTTATAATCTAATGTATGGCTTATACGTTTACCACTGACACAGCGAGATTGGTTTACAGATATTTTTGTATGTTCATTTATAATATGTAAAATTATTTTTTTACTTTTAATATATAAATGCTTTTTTCTTTTAGAAATCTTGTGAAGGAAAAAAATACAACAGTTATTTCTTATTCAAAAAGTATATGTTGGATATTATATTTCAAGTATATTTAAACCAAGCATATGGTGTCATTTGTTTCGAAGATTCGGTTTTTTTATATATAATTCCCAAAACGGTCAACTAAACTGCACTTATTTTTTTGTTACAAATCCTCTTCTTTTGAATAAAAAATCTTGTGAAAAAAGAAAAACAACAATTTCTTATTCAAAAAGTATAATATGGGATATTATATTTCAAGTATATTTATACCAAGTACGAGGGTTGATCCAAAAGTAATGTCACAGTGTCCATATCTTTTATATTTGGCGTCATCTTATCAAATATTATACACCAAAAGATGCACAAATATAAATTTAATTAAACTTTAAATTTTTATTCAATAATGTTTAATTGAATTTATTTTATAGATATTTAAAACATGTAAGATAGGGGGTGTCGCCGCGTCAAAACCGAACGTCACAAATTAAAGTGTACTTTTTTTAGTATAAAAAAGACAAACACTTAAAAAGCATCTTTTAAAAGCATCTAAACGCTAAATACTTTAAAAGACAAAAAATTACATCATTTTCTAGTCTTAAATTGAAAATTATATGACATCACTGCTATTTATTATTTTAAAAAACATCGTTGATTTATTCCGGTGCGTTGAAAAAAGGAAATGTCAAAATGGACAAAAAACAACGTAACTTTTCTATCGTAAACTTCCCTTACTCATGCAGCAATATACCTTCATCACCTGCACACGGAGTTTATATATCTCAGTTGATTCGAAACGCAAGAGCATGCTTTAAGTATGAACATTTTCTAAAACGAGGTAAATTATTGGCAAACAAGTTGATGAAACAAGAATATTAGCAGCCTCGTTTAAAGTCATCACTTCGTTAGTTCTATGGTCGACACAACGAACTTGTCAGTAAATACAATTTATCATTGAGTCAAATGCTGACTGACGTTTTTCATACAAATTGTTAGTCTATTATTTATACACTGAAGTGACGACAGATTTTCCCGTTATTTCCTGATCACGACAAGGAGCACACGGCAGGTGTGACCTGTCGATAGGGGATGTTCACTCCTCCATGGTACCTGATCCAACCTATGATGTTTTGGAGGTCCGTGTTTGCTCTGCTCCTATTTTGTATAGTTTTATGGACTTTGATGTTCGTTATCTCCACATCCTTCATTTTTCTTGACACCCCAACCCCGACACCCACCCATCCCCGACTCAAAATTCTCCCTTAATCAGATTATATGCTGCAATGAAAGAAAATTAGCTAGCATATTTGCAAAGTGTCAAAAACAATATTTTTGAAAAAAAAAAAAGATAAATAAATATTAAGTGTTAACATCAGCTGCTCTATGTATTTTATTTTTATCATTGCTATTTTGATTTTTTAATGTTGTTCTATATGCCACCACTTGCCATTTTAGAATTTCAGATTAAGACCTGTATTCGACACCTATGTATTGAACGCCAAATTAATATATATTCAAATATTTGAACCTGTATTTAAATAATTGTACCTATCTTCAATTTATTTGAAGATAGGTACAATTGAATCATAGGTAGGTACAAATGAATTAAAGATCGGTATAATTGAATTGAAGATAGGTGTAAATAATTATACCAATTTCTGAATAAATATACCTAAGTACAAATGAATTAAACCTATCTTAAATGGAATTACACCTATCTTCAATTCAATTAAAGATAGGTTCAATTGAATTTTACCTAATTCGTATTCAATTAAAGATAGGTACAATTCAATTTGATTTAAAGATAGGTACAATTGATTTGAAGATTTATTTAAGACATATCCACAAAGGATTTGAAGATAGGTACAATTCAATTATACTTCGGTTCAATACGCTTTGTGTTATTGAAAAAAAAATGAACACTCCCTTGGAGACAATATTGAACATGGATGGAAACACACAAGACATACGGAGTGACGACAACGAGGATGAAAGGAGAAATAAAGGTAAATTCAAAGAGTGCAAAAAGCATCGTTATCAAAATACACAAGTATATCAATAAGTGAGCGAAAACATATATTGGAAATGACGTTTGATAAAGGGAGTAGTTATTATTGCCAATATCTTAGTAATTAAAGATAGGTTCAATTCAATTGCACCTATCTTTAGATCAATTATACCTATCTTCAAATCATAACACTTGTACGTATCTTCAAATCAACTGTACCTATCTTTAAATAAATTAAAGATACGTATAATTGAATTGTACCTACCTCTAATTCATTTGAAGATAGATACAATTATTTGAAGATAGGTACAAATATTTGAATATATGCTAATTTGGCGTTCCGAACACACCTATGGACATTTAGAAGTGCCAGCACCTATTGTGACACATGACCTCGGTCTATAGGGTGTTATCCGAATATGGTCAGTCTCTGTGCCTCATGGTGGATTCGAACCATCGACGTAATTTAAGGATCAACTCCTTACTCGGAGACTCTAGAACAAAAGCTTTAACCCCTGCTCCACAACAACATTAACAGGCAGATGAACAGAGCAATCTTGGGTCATAGTTAGAAGACCTATGCCAATGAAACGTGAGGGGACAATAAGTTTCCTCCTCGTCTGTCTCTCTGTCCGTCTAGCTGTCCGTCCGGCTGTCTTAAAGTTTGCCCCACTTTTCATTTTTTTATGGAAACTAGATTACTTTTGTTGATGAAGGGCTAATATTGCTAAACAAATACTAAACTTTTTTTCATTTAAAGAATACCTGGTACCCCAAAAATCTTATCTTTGAAAACAATACTCGTTCTTGAGGTTTTCTTCATTCAGAAAAAAAGAAATAAAGAAATTGGATTGAGATTTATTGTGAATAACATTCTATTATATTCAAATCACACTTTTTTGAAAAAGTATAAACACGGGTATATACAAAGTAGATGAATGGATGAACAATCCTGAATTAAATATGAATTTATACATGTTTGGTTTCCAATATACGCCTGTAGAATAAAGCAATAAAAATAGATTCTACAATTTGATTCACTCGTATACATGTATATACCTCTTTATGATATTTTTACTAGATCAGTGCAATTTTTTTAAATAATTATCAAATTGAGAAGATGTGAAAAATAAGTTTATAATTAAGTGCATTAAGCATTGAATGTGCATTCATACTTCAAAAACAAATTTTATAAAATTTTTTCAAATTGGGAGGCATCATCATAAAAAGAATAAGAAATGTACATAGATTCCCGATTAGATTATTTTTTGCAGAAAAATGTACTTTAACATGTAGAATCTTCTTTTTTTTTAACTTCTAATTTTATGAGGCACTTTTATTTCTTTTGCCGTAACTTGATCTCCATATGAGACTTTTGGGAAAGGATGAGAGTGCATTATTCACAGCTGCTGCCCGTCTTTGGTATAAGCTCCTCAACAGTTTCCGTAGCATGACGATCTGTTTATCGGAGAAACCCTTTGCTTTTAAATATTTTTCGACCTTAGATGAACACAATGCCTCATCGATCAGTAGAATAAAGGTGATTAAAATTATAACTCCTCTTACCATGATGTCTCTAAAAGGAATCAAATTATATGTATGAATTAGTCTGTTAGATAATTCCTTCGCCGTTATAGAATTTATTTAGCAATTGCTGGCATGAAAATTTAGAGTCGGTGTGATAACGTTCATATATCGGTATTTTACCCACTCTCGCCTCTGCACCTTCGCACTTGCTTCGCCTTTGTTTACTCCAGGATGTTATTGCTACGCATGCGCTGCAGACCCACAATATTTTAGCATTGTCCCTTCGACCCCGCATCCTCGCGCTTTAATTGCCCTTACATCTTTGTACATGTTCGCTCCTTCGCATCTTTGTCCTACACGCGAGTTCGAGAGTGCAAGGTGCGAGTGGATTCCAAAATACCCGGTACCATAAAAAGGGGCTTACAATAAAAGTGTTTAATATAATGTGTATTGTTTTTGTATTCTTTTAATAAAAAAAAAAAGAATTCAAGGCTTATGGAAGGATCTAACAAGAAATATTCCAAACACATTGCTGAAAATTATATGTTTAAACCTCGAAAGAAAATAGGCTTAATTCTAGAATGGAACAGAACCTAGCAAAACAGTACTCCTTTATTTAAAATTTTCGACGTATCGGCCGCGGAGTATTATCCTTCCCATCCCCATCCTATTCCAGAAACCAAATGAAAGCTTTGTACTTCAACATGTTCTTTAGTCTGACCTTTGTCTAATAATCTATTGTTTACTACGTGGCCTAAAAGTTTGAACAACTAGACTTTTTGTTTACCCTGTCCACTTTTCAAAGACAAAGTTGATTTCTGTTACCCGGTAACTGAACAAACTCCGACCAAGGTTCCAAAAAATATTTGAGCATTAGATTTAGGTTTGCCATGTGTGAGCAATTTGTACAACATGTGATGAAAAAGCTAGGTGCCTGATATGATTTTTGCATCGCCAAAGATATTTATTGGTAGACATTTTGATTGAATTATTTTTTTCAACCTTATACAAAAAAGTTTTAAATATTAACATCAGTAAAATTCACTTTTAACAAAAAACATAAATAAAACGTACCTTCTTCCTATGAATGACTCTCCTCTTAGGTTTAGCAGAGAATTGAATTCTTGGACTGCGTCAGTCTTTATATATAGTCAGTTTATAATCTAATGTATGGCTTATACGTTTACCACTGACACAGCGAGATTGGTTTACAGATATTTTTGTATGTTCATTTATAATATGTAAAATTATTTTTTCCTTTTAATATATAAATGCTTTTTTCTTTTAGAAATCTTGTGAAGGAAAAAAATACAACAGTTATTTCTTATTCAAAAAGTATATGTTGGATATTATATTTCAAGTATATTTAAACCAAGCATATGGTGTCATTTGTTTCGAAGATTCGGTTTTTTTTATATATTATTCCCAAAACGGTCAACTAAACTGCACTTATTTTTTTTGTTACAAATCCTCTTCTTTTGAATAAAAAATCTTGTGAAAAAAGAAAAACAACAATTTCTTATTCAAAAAGTATAATATGGGATATTATATTTCAAGTATATTTATACCAAGTATATGGTGTCATTTCTTGACACCCCAACCCGACATCCACCCATCCCGGCTCCAAATTCATTCTTTCTTTAATGCACTAAGTTAATTATATATTACTTAACATGCTGAAGATGAAAGAAATTTAAGTTGCATGGTTGAAATGTATCAAAAACAAAAAGCAAATACAAACAAAGGGGGAAAACGATGTTAGGTGTTAACTTCAGCTGGATCGAAAGTCCAATGATCATTAATATCATTCTTTCTATTTTTCGAAGACATTGTATAACTGCATTGTAACATTATTTCTTGAAATTGAGATAAAATCGGGAAATTCTAGAAGAGGGATAAAAAAGAGAAAGCATCCGCCGTAAGCCTTATAAACTGATCAAGTAGTCGGACTGTCAAATTTAGTACAGTGAAACCTGCCTAATCCGACATGCACTGCATGGGAGATGAATTTTCTGTCGGAATAGTCAGGGTGTCAAATTACACAGTGTAAAGAAACGTGGATTTAACGATAAATTGAGAATGAAATTAAACGTTGGATTTCACAGACTGCGAACACTCTTTATATAGTCAATTTTTTATCTCATTTATGGCTTATACGTGTACCACTGACGCAGTGAGATTCGTTTATATAGATATTTTACTTAGCAGGGTTGTTTATATATATCCCTTATTTTACGGTCAACTTCACTTATTTTTATTTATTTTTTATTAAATAAATCCTCTTTTATCTTAAAAATCTTGTGAAGGAAAAAAAAGAAAAACAACAATTTCTAATTCAAAAAGTATATGGGATATTACATTTCAAGTAGATTAATACTAGGTATATGGTACGTGTCATTTCTTGACACACCAACCCCAACTCCGTCACCCACCTACCACAGTTCCAAAGTCTTTTATTAGTTCACTAAGTTAATAAAAAAAAAACTTGTGCTGATGATGAGATAATTAAGTAGCACGATTAAAATATGACAATCTAAAAAAAAAATTGACAATGTTAGATGTAAACTTTAAATACTCCCTGTATTTATTTTTACCATTACTTTTTTATCATTTTTATTTTTATATGATTATTACATAATTTATATTTCATTTTTAATCTTATGTGCCACCTTTTAAATTGAGAGGGCTGGGTGGTTGTGGCCATTTTTAGATTACTGAGTGCCTGTATGTTGACCTCCTTTATAAGAACAGCACTACATGCTCTAAAGATTTACAAAAACGATCAAATTTTAAAACTACAATGCACCAACTTCTTCTTTGCCAAATGATATTTGACAACCTGAGATATCATATCTAAAAAATTAAGTCATATCTGACGGTTAATTTGTTGTCCCCAGCCTCCTTAAGGTAAGTCAGTCCTGAAATTTGTTAAATCAAGGATTTTTTGAGAAGTATATTTTGGATAAGTACTCATAAAGTGTAACTCAAAATCGCAAAGAAAATAGGGGGTCAGTGTGCATCCTACTGATCTACGGTACATTTAAGATGACCTTTTTGCACTTAAATTTCATCTCTTTGGTTAATTACTTTAACTCTTATTATATTCTATCAGATGTAAGCATGGCAATAAATATAATGTTATTTTATGTAAAATAGTTTGAACAATATTTATCTTTAAACAAATCAAATTAATGCGCGTAAATTATTGTGTGACCTTTTTGCACTAAAAAACAACATATTTGGGGGTATTAAAAAACTTAATAGGCAATAAAAATTTTCTTATATCAAACTTTTTACGACTTAAGTGCTGATCAGTCACAAGTATCGAGAAGTTTAAAATAATGAAAGAAAAAGGTGGGGTCAGTGATGTTAATTTTGAAATATTTGTCAAAATATGTGATTTTCAGGCAAAAAATGGTGTAAATTTGATCTTGACTTCTTTAATATATTTTCATTTTTTGGAAAAGTTTGTTGAGGGAAGGTGTAAAACTAGCTTAGTCAAAAATATAAATAAAGACCTATATTAAATATTTTAAGCAATATCAAAGCGGAAAATATTCTCCGAGTAAAAGTATGTGAGGCTAAATTTCCATTACATTAAATTTCATAAATGTGCAGATTTGCAGAATTTTCTGCGAAATATCCTTATACCAAAAGAAATAGTCCCTCATAAATCTTGCTTCTTTGTAGATTTTTGAGCAGTTTTTTCATTGAATATTAAAAAAATTACATTGTTGAATTTAAAAATGTTGTAAAAATTGAATTTTAATAAGTAGTTTTGAAGTAAAAGCTTCTGCGTGAACTTTTCTAAAAAGCTGACGAGTGACTTACCTTAACTTCGGATACGTTGATGCTAGCCTGGTTTATCTATCTGTCTGTGTGTCAGTCAGGCCGTCCTCTCCCACAAACCTATCTTAGATAAACCTATCTAAATTCACATAAAAGATTACCGAAATCAAACAATTATGAAGAGGAATAGGGATGTCTTCGGTCCTATAACACACATGGTCGTACCTACAAATTATCATACTGCGCGTTAGCGCGGTATTCAATTTGTCAGCACGGCCAGGTGTGTTATAGGACCGAACACTGTCATTATGGAACGCCGGGACTGTCTTATATGAGGATTAAACATTATATGCAGTTTTTCCTTCATTAAATGTGGTGTGAGAGAAGTACTGCATATAATTTATCTATGGAAATCTAATTGGAAGTTGCATACGATATAATGTAAAAACTACTTCATAACATTAAAATAGTACCGCATATAATGAAGGAAACACTGCATATAATGTTTAATCCTCATAAAAGACAGTGCTGCTGTTCCATATATCAAGATATCAGATATGGTATATATCATTTCGATGAAAAAAATTGCTTTCAATTTTATTTTTTTCTCCCACTCTCACTCTCCGCACTCTTACTCTCTCCACTTTATCTCTCCCCAATCTTACTCTCCAAACTCGCTCTCTCCCCTTTCTCACTACCCTCTCTCTCCCCACTCTCACTCCCTTCCCCCCTAACTCCTCTCTTTCCCCTCTCCTTCTCTCACTCACTCTCTCCCCACTCTCTGTCTCTCACTCCCACTCTCTCTCCCCACTCTCTCTCTCCACCCTCACTATCTCCCCTCACCCCTCTCTCCACTCTCACTCACTCTGTCTCCCCACTCCCCACTCTCACTCCCTCTCCCTCTCCACTCTCTCCTCACTGTGGGAGGAGAGAGAGTGGATCTACTCTCACCCCCACTCTCTCCCTCTCAAAGACATCGAGAGAGATAGTAGGAGGCTAATTGTGATTAGGAGAGAGAAAGGAGAGTAGGCAGAAGGTGTTTAGATAGAATGGGAGGTAGTAACCGCCCACTCTCACCCTCTTTTCTCTCCCTCACTATATCTCTCCATCTCACACCTCTCCCTCCCGTTTTGTCTTTCTCTCTGTCTCCCCACATTCTCACTCTCTCTTTCTTTTTTTTTTCTTTTCTTTTTTTTTGGATTTTGTCTTTCTGACTCAGTTTCTCTTAACTCGTGTGAAATAAACTTTTTATATGCACTATACATCGATTTTTCGTAATTGTTTACAACAAAAAATAGTGGAAATAATTCTATTTCCATGATAAATAGAACATTCTTTAGTTGTTGTAAAATAAATTATAAAATGTCTATTCTTGATCTTTTTATTCTAAGTAAATTTATCAGAATTGACCATTTGTGCCAAAAAAAATTATGTCATTTAATTTTACAAGGGAGAAAACTTAAGACAAAAATTTATAGAGACGGCCTACCAAAATAGTTTTCATTTCATTTAATATATATTTCGGAATTGACATTCGCTGTCTTTATCCCTTGTTTGCAATCAGTTTATTTGAATTTTAAATTTTACATATTTTTTTTTCTACTCATGCAGACATTGCGAGGTTACGTTGATACTAGCCAAAATGCACTTGCATCTTGACTCCCTTGTTGTTCTATTTTATATTTTTGTTTTGAATTGAATTGTTCGTTTGGTATTTTATTCAAATATGTACTGTTTGTAAAACTACAAATAATCTTTATTTGTTACATGGTTCTACTCTTCTAACCATAGGTTTTAACATTACAGTTTTTGAGAGGTTAACCGTTAGGCCTTCAGCGTATGAGTGAATGCTCACCTATAATTACGGGTCTTGGCCCTGCATGCCTCTGGGAAAATACAAATCATTTAATGTAGCAGTAGAAACATACATTAAAAAGAAAGGAATTCGACAAAATTCCTTAAAAAAACATGGCCGTAGGAACCGGGCGGGGACGGGGTCCGGGGGAGGAGCGGGACCCTCCCTAATAATTTCCCGATGTATAAAATGCTAAAAAAAAATTAAGCTACTTTATGCCTGTGTCCCCTCAATAAATACGTTTGATAACCTTTTTTTTTTTGGCTTGTCAAGGAATGTTTCGTAGTTAATAGTACCCGAACTGAAAATCCACTCTCCTTTCCCCAAAAACCGAAATTGCTTCATACGGACCTAAAAATATTGTGACTAATTTTTTGGCGTGGTTACCTGTGCCCCATTTAGCCAGGGTTTGAGAGATAAACACTTTGATGGAGAATTAAGGTTGTGACAGCGAGATGTGCGGGGAGACATTGAAGATATTGAAAACTTTCAATTTTCACTTTTGGAGGGTATCGTCATATCAATTTCAATAACTCCCGAATTATAAGATTAAATCAAATGGGATTAAAGTTACATTTTCTTTAAAGATGATTTTAAAAGTTGGATAGGATTACTTAAAAAAGGAAAGGAAAAATCAATTTAATTCAATTCAAAAGTTTACCCTGCGTTTCTTTTTCCTTTCAGTATATAAGTTATAACATTTCAGTCAAAATACCTGGTGTATTCGATCTATCCTACAAGTATATACACTGCAGGCGCAAAAAAGTGGGGGAGGCATGCCCCCCCCCCCCCCCCCCCTGTTGCTACGCCCCTGCACTAGATCCATAAGCATCTGCATCTGAAATATGTGTCTTCATGAAAATTGCATCTTCGACGTTCTCCCTCCAATATTTCTTATCCAAATAAAGCAAGGAAAAAAAATAAACTGCAAGTCTATTTTAAGTGCCTAAGAAAAAGTTTCAAATTGCTTTGCATAAGATTTATTTGACTTTCCTGCACTGACAAAGTGTGATTTTTCTGTTATTGAAAATTTGATAGATAAGAAAATTATTAGAAGGTCTTAAACATGTTAAACTTTTGCTGAATTTAAGCAGATAGGTCAAAGTGATCTCTTAACTATTCAGAAAAGAACATCAAAAGTGGGTTATAAGATGTAATTTTTCGATACCACTAAAAAGTGTTGATTTAAGTTAAAATTCGCTCATTTTTTTCCTTGATTTTCAGAATATATTTATACTTTATTTGTCTCAATTCCTTGAAAGAATTCATAATAGATAATTAAAATGATATTTTAAAATTATAATACACATGTAACACATTTCACAGGCAAAAAATTGCTTCGTGTGCAACCACTCCACAGTTCCACTCATTTTTTTAAATTGAATACAATTATAATAATTTTGGATTTAACAGTATATAATACTTTAAAGTTATAATACAATATTACACAACAATGCTGTTTTGATATATACAAACATGACAATGAGGTAGAGAGATTACACAGATAGAAATTATAATTGGAAGTTGCACACGATATAATGTAAAACCTACTTCATATAATTAAAATAGTACCGCATATAATGAAGGAAACACTGCATATAATGTTTAATCCTCATATAAGACAGTCCCGCCGTTCCATAGAAGACATCCCAAAATATGAATTCAATGCTTAAGGGACTCCGACCCTCAGCCAGGAAGGACAACTCTTTAATTTATAATTTAATTCAAAAAGTCTTTAAATGAAGCTTGAAAATTAAATCTTTTCATGCAACAATTTTCATTATATTCCTCTCAATGTGCTTCAAGGTTCTTTCCAAAGCTCCATAAATTACTTCTAATTTCATATCATGTCAATAAACATTGGTATCTAAAAATGCTTTTTCGAGATAAAAATTTCTACTTTTAATTAGACCTTTCTCAGAAGTTCAAAGAACCTTGAAGCACATTGAGAGGCATATAATGAAAATTGTTGCATGAAAAGATTTAATTTTTAAGCTTCATTTAAAGACTTTTTGAATTAAATTATAAATTAAAGAGTTGTCCTTCCTAGCTGAGGGTCGGAATCCCTTAAATAATATTGTCCAACATTCCAAAAACGAACGGTTTAGAACCATATGTTAAAACCATCTGTTAAAACCTAATTGCCAATAAAAAAAATAATGAATTATTTCTAATGATCATTCAAATAATTTACTCTATTTTCCGAAGGCATCGTTTAATTACACTGTTGAATTATTTCTTGAAATAAAGACATTTATTCATTCATTTATTCTCTCAAAAAACCATATACATGGTACAAGAGGTACATATATACATATTTACAATAATTATGGACGAGCAGAAATTACAAAGACAAAATAGGGAAATTCTAGAAGCGGGATCAGAAAGAGAAAGCACCCACCGTAAGCCTTATAAATTGATCAAGTAGACATAATATCCAGTCAAATTTAGTACAAACAAAAATAATATCTTACAGTTAATATAAGAGGGCTGTTCAATAAATAATGTCCTGAACTGTATAACATACAATACAGATATCATATGACATTAAGCTGAACTTTTTGGCATTATATTGAATCTTTAATGAATTTATAACAGTTTATGTGACTACTTTTCATCACATAGTTTCATTGTGAGAAGCTGGAAAACAAAGACTATTCGAGACACTGCATTAAAAATGAATGGTAAAGAATCAGTATACTAGAGTGAAATTAAACGCTTCATTAAAGCTGCGGTAAAACTCGTTAAGAATCCCAACGAAATATTTACTGAGATATGTAAAAATAACGACAACCAATGTCTGTTTTATAGACAAATGAGCAGGTGGATTTCAATGATAAAAAATCATATAATGGGCATCAAAAATGGGTAACGTCCTTGCTAATAAAAAATTACAACAACTAATGTACTGTTTGCCAAATTTCAACACATAATCACCGATGATGTATGATTGTCTTTAAGATACAAAGCATTTGATAGACATCATTTCGGGAGTAGTGAACACACTGTTTTATAGAAACGTTTGACAGTAAAAAAAAAAAAAGCTTAGTACTCAAAGATCACTCTATGTTTTGAAAAATGAGTATTTAAAGACGACCGAGTGTAAGAATATCTAAACAATTATTTCAAAATATCAGTAATTGTAGTTATCCACGTAGGCTTAAAATTCAAACTTATAATGAAACTTGAATCTTTTGCTTAAAACCCTCGAAACAAAATTTTCAATAAGATGTACTTGAGAAAAACAGCAAAGGTCTGAGAAGAGCTAAGAATTGCAAGAGCACAAAGTCAGATTTATATACAATTTTCGTGAATATAAATGGTCTTGTTGTTCAAATTCGTATTCGGGGAGGCAGTTAAATTATAGAGAGAGTCTAGAAAGCATTTTTTTTTTGCAAAAAAAAAAAGATAGAAAGGTTAGTGAGAGGATGGAACCGGCAGAATCAGGAATCCACTACATTAAATTTCCTCATGACAGCGTCTTAACCCGCACGCCCTGTAGAGTAAAGGAGTTTTTGGGATAAACAAAATTTTTTTCACATTAACAATATTCTTTAGATCTTTCGCCTTTTGACTTGTTTCATTTTCAAAACTTGAAAAAACCCGCCTTTTAGAAGGAAGAAACGAGTCCAGGAAATCATAAGATCTGCCATTTTCCAGTATTCTAAGGGTCTTACCCAAAAATCAGTCCTAAAAACAATCAGAAATTGGATGAAAAAATTTACGGACATGTGTTTTAATTGAAAGAGAATATAAAGTTAAATCATTAAGACTAAACCATTGAAAAGCGTATTTTGCTTCTTTCCAAGCACCGAGGACATTATTTATTGGATAGCTCTCGTATATTATTTCAATCGAATACGACCATTTTTGTTATCATGACCATTGTTCTAGTATTTGCCAAAGGCTTTCAGAAATGCATGCTGAATTTAAACGAGCTTGTTAAAATACCTGTAGCATCAATTTAGCTGTCAGTAACCTGCCTCGGTTTATAGTATTGAATGTACTCAGAGCTTGTGTATCGAATAAGTCGGGAGGCAATAACTCGATATGTAGGTGATAGCAAAATATTACTTTAGAATTATGGGAAAAAAATGATTAACAATATTTTGTTATCATTTCATTTTTGGGATTTTTAAAATAAGCCAAAATTTATTATTTTCACCTGTAATTAATATGGTTATATTTTATAAATGCAACTGCTATATAGTGATCAATAGAGGATAATGACCGATTAACAAATACAAATATCATATTTTACTCTAAAGAAATTTTGATTAAGTGTAGGTCGGTTTTTATTTATAAACAAACACCTATTATTATATAGTTTACTGCCCCTTACAAGGCGCCACTAGCATCTATAGATAAACAAATCCTATGTCTATTGAAAAAGGGATCAAAGTGACATCAAATAAAATTTCAAACAATACGGAGCTACAGAGAGATGCTTTTACTAATAAACCACGCGATACAATGAATAAGCAGCGAATTAATTCAGTAATGGCTTGAGCATGAAAAAAGATTCGTATTTCAGAATGACTGACGGGGCAAACAACTCTCTCAAAAAATGATCCTCAGAGCCCTGTCCTAAATCCAGAACACTTGACCTTAGAGCCATGAATTTCGCAATTTTAAAAGGGCTCAATGCTTTGTTATTGCAACCACAGCATATGTTCAACTGCCCCATGTCTGGTCGGAAATATTTTATTTTCCCCCAACATCTTCAGTTTTTTAATGGTTTATGCAAAACTCTTCATGCCAATGAAGGGCAGGGGCTAGGAAATTCACAATTAATGTTATCTTTCACTCATAAATTCTGCATGTAAAATTTGGTTCCAATTGGTTTAGTTGTTCAAAAGAAGAAACTAACATTATTAGTAACATAAGTTCATTCGCGTGCCTCAAGGGACCTAAGAAAGATAAATTGCATAAATTGATCATTTTCCAAGAAAAAAAAATTAATAAAAGCCATGTCTTTCTTTTTTTAATGCATTCAAATATCATTTTTCTCCAATACTAATATCAAGAAAATGAGGAAACACATCTTTTTATTTTAAATTTGCAGCTTTAAATCTGTCAAACTCTTTATCAATACACATTTACATCAGATTCTACTCAAAAAATTTTACGCAAAGGATGAAAAGGATTTTTCATCAAATTCAATATTTCAGCAGGCATCATGGACATAACAGAGAGAATTCTTAAGATTACCGAAGGATAGAACAATCTCTTGTTTCCTAGCCCATCTTGGTTGGAAATAATAACAAAACAGACAGGCTCTTGTTGTACGACACATTTATTACAATGAAGATCTTGTGAAATGTTTTAGTTTACCAATACATTTTCAAGCTGTAATATAATGAGAAATGTCCAATTTTTTATGACAAATGAAATCTGATTGTGTACAATGTACAAATATGTGTACACTTTCCTTTTATGTGAGAAAAATGTTTATAGATGTTGATAAAATATATCTTAGTTGTCTATTTCAGCTACATTTTTTTCAACCTTTTCGTTAAAATACTGATTTATAATGATTTTATCTTTAATTAAAAAAAAAAATCAAAATTTTCCCATGATCTCAAAATAGAGTTTCAAATATTTAGAAATTACATAACCATTTTTGCCTTTTTAAACACCCCCTGGGGGTTTGTGATGGACTGAAGCTCTACTACTAAGTACTCTACTAATATGTACTTATATGACAGATGCATCTTAGCATTACCTACATCCGTACCCTCTTCTTCAATTCAAGCCAAAACTAAAGAAAAGGTATATATCAAAGCATTACAAAGAATCTTTTTAGTCGCTATTTGTAGCCATTTGTCAAAACAAAATGGATAAATATACTCCCCGTCAATGAAAACGCAACACTCTACTTTTAGGGTGAAAAATTATATACGGGATATAACTATGTACCAAACAAGTTAGGACATCTTTTACTTTGCCAAATTAGTTATTTAATGGTTGAATGGTTTTTTTATACCATTACCGGAAGTTGCTTTTTTAGCCCACTGAACAGATAACATTGAAATAAAACATCCCCCCTTCCGACAAATTAATCAAAACATGCTAGTCTGCCATGTACAACATTAATGTAGGCAGTCCGATTTCTACCATGTCTTAGGTTTATTAATGTCTTTATTTGAGCGAAATAAATATTCTTTGGAATGTTTAATTGCCTGTTGTTCAGATACAGCGGTCGAATTTTCTCTAACTTGGCGTAGTGTAGTGACTCTTGGACTTCCGGTCAAGAAACTGTTATTTATGCTATTGAAACACATGAGTCTGAAGAGTGTTTAAATAGTGTTTATTTGCATCTGCATCTCTTTTTTTCTTTATTTTGAGAATCTCCACCATTAGCAACGAAAATCAGTCATTTTTAGGAAATATAGGCATCACATCCGGTAAAGAAAGAAGAATTTTTTTCCCCGGGCTTTTAGTACATTACTTATGATAAACATCTACAAAACCTTGAAAACCCAAAATATTGTTAAAGATTTTGTTAAAAATTCAAAAATTTGATTTCTGCTAAAAGGGCTAAAAAGCAACTTCCGGTAGAGGAAAGAAATTCATTCAACCGTTAAATAACTGATTTGGCAAAGTAAAAGACGTCCTACCTTTTTTGGTACGTAGTTATAACCCGTGTATACTTTTCATCCTAAAATTAAAGTGTTGCGTTTTCATTGACGGGGAGTATAGAATCATGTATTTTGGTTTGGTTTACCTGTGCACCTGGCCTTATTGAAAACAATTCAAAACTACAGGAGATGTATCATTTTAAAATAGTGATAGTCAGACAAACAGACAAGCAAAAAAGAACACCTTACTAAAGCATAAGCTCTTCTGATCTCCGACCAGTGAAGCAAGAAAAATGAGCATTTTAAATGTAAAAAATGTCAATCTGCCACTTTACACTTTGCCGTGAATCTTCAAAATACAAGAAAAATCTCTTTCCTTCAACTTTTTATGTGGTAAATTTTCATGTCCTCCTGATAATGAACAGTTCCTGTTCTTAAAACATTTACAACAACAAAAAAACAGTGGTCCCTGTTATAGGATGTAATCCAGTTCGTATCTGACGTAGTTATTTTTCAGATCGTTAGGAACTCTGGGATAGGCGGGTATCATCCCGTCCTGGGCCCCGATGTATACCGTGTTGTACACTTTCCAGTACACGTCCCTCACTTTTCGGGCTGGATGGAAAAGACCCTGAAATTATACATAGATGTGTGTATTATCTAAAGGAATTCAAATCAGTGAATGAAATACAGATTTGTAGGTATTTTTTTTTCCTTAACCTCAATGAATCATTAGATGTTTAGCATAAAATTAATGCATCACTTAAACAAAAGATCATGAAAATTAAATAATTGATAATTTTTTTTAAAAGACACAAGATTTCACCAATCCTTTCATTACTCTCATTACAAATTAATTTTGTGACAGTTTTCATAAAAATGTGTGTTCAATTATGTACAGGATTCATTTTAATACCTGTAAAGTACTGTAAATTTATTTAATTACCTGTAAAATGTACTTTAAAATTAAATTAATTACCTGTAAAGCATACTGTAAAATCTTTGACGGGCCCACTCCTACCCTCATTCCTTCAATGGATCCCATAAACGCCTGTACAACATGAGGGGATGTCTCAAAGATGTTTGGCCACACATAGTTCAGCATGTGAGTGAGAGCATCTTCACACCCGAAGCCGAAAACCCCTAGGGCTATGTGCTGAATGGCTGCCATGGAGGTTTGTCTGTGCACTAAATCTCTATGGTAAAATAAAATTTAACATTTTAAAATATGCAGAAAACGTTGAGTCCCTTTTATTTAAATTATTGTTTAAATGTCCGGATATTGTCTTATCCAGTTTACTATTTACATTGGCTATTATCTATGGCTCTAGTGATGTCAAAATTAGACAAGTTTTACTATTCTTGCAAATTTTTACTGCCATTCTAAAAATGACCCAAATAAAAATCAGTAAAGTGATATCCTTGCCTGTCCATTAAAGCATCTTCCAGAAGGGGAGCCACAGCATAAATATAATCTTTCCCCATTTCTCCTATATATTCAAACATGAAGGACAATGATTTCAACACTCCGTTCTGAACATTCAGTTCCGGCACTCGATACTCGTTCATTAGAGCCGGGAGAACCGTGAAGGGTGAACAGGTCTCCGCTACTATTGCTATGGCAACTGTGGTACACACTCTGTTTTGGCGTTCTTGAACTTTCAGGTTGTTAAGCAATGTGGCCAACACATCATGGGGACTGTAAATAAACAGAGCTACATGTCAATAATTCATACCTCAAGGGAAAAAATTTCTCATATAAGAATCTTAATTTTGTTTTTTTCTTAATTGATAATAACATGAAAATTTTTTAACAATATTTTAAGTTTAGAACTGTAAAACTTCTTTATCTTAATACCCAAGTTTACAACAGTACAACTTCTTTATCTTAAACTTGATGGGACTGAAAAAAAATTTGAAATTGCCAAAGTATTAGATAAATACATTAAAATAGAGGGTTGGGACTTCCATTGAACTTTGAAATATCCATGGTATTAGAGTTTTGTTTGATATACCAAATTTCGACTGAATACATGTATAACATACAGGTAATACAAATTTTCAACAAATTGGCATGCTATGACACTCACCCGATAGCTTTGGCGATGTAACCAAAAGTATTTACAGTAGCCCTGCGGATAGCCTTCTTGTGAGCCTTGAGTAATTCCAGCAATTCAAAACAGATCCTCATCCACTCCCGAGCCGAAACATATTCCGCCCCTCGATCTGCGATCCTCCCCACTAGATCTATACAATTCTCCTGTACCTTCTCATGTCTGTAAACAAAAATAACATTACAATAATAGACCAATGGCAGATTTCTTGTTCTTTGAAATTGATTCTGACTTTCATTACTTATTACAAAAAACAATATAATAGAATATTGTGTGTTTCATTTTTTAGGCCATGTTTTTATATTTAATCCTCACTAAATTGCCATGGCCATCTTTAAAAAATTGTTTGGTTGCCCTTTTCCGACCAACTGGCTAAAACGGTCCAATTCAAATTCAAACTTGTTTTAATTTCTAGGGATTCAAGGAGCAGTTTACTTTAAGCCTTCCAGAAATTAAACTTTACTAATTCAGCATTTTTTCATCCAAAGTTGGACGAGGGCAAACAAAAATCATCACTTTGTTCAAAAATTATCAACCTTAAAAAACCTTCACTTTACTTTTAATTGTCAGGGATAATCAGTCCTTCAAAATCTTCCTATCTTTTTTATAACAAGAGATTTTTCATATCAAAAAAACCTTTTTGTGTCCAGCTATATACTGACCTGTTTTTGAGGATGGGGGTGAGACGTGGCAGGAGGTCCTTGATGGGAGGAGTCATCTTGGTCATTCCTATGACGTTCACGATCCCCTTGAGGGCCCCCAGAATACTCCCCAGAACCTCCGGGTACTCCTCTCCAAGATACTCGTACAGCACCACCCCCAAATGTCCCATCAGTCTCTCCTATAAATAGAAAATAGGTTTACTTTAATCCACATCATATGTAAATCTGTATAATTTTACAAACAGATTTTGTCATTTTAAATACAAAGGCCTAAGAGTTTTACATTTTAAAAATGACAGAAGTGCTTGGGTGCATCCTATGAACATTTTACTTCAATTCAAACATGTCAAAATTAGCTCTCAGAGAATCTAAGTGAACGGATCCTGTCATTACATAATGGAGTCAAAACATCACAACTTATGGTTTTTTCAAAGCTTATTATTCAGGAAATTTTTCAACATGTGCAATACATGTACATTGAATGTTGGTGAAATTTACTCCAATATTTACTAATCAATACAACCTTTTAAATAACTTTGCTCTCATAGATACATCTTCCTTATAGTCAAGTTAGTGAAGAAACAGTAAAATAATTGAGCTTTCAATATATACACCCTTCCTTTATAGTGAAGGCCACAAAACCCTTAATTGTTAACCTACCTCTTGACATGTTTTCATGACCACCGCTATTCTGGAGATGAGATCGGCTGCCTGCTGTCGGACTTTGGCTGACTTGTTATTGAGACGCCACAGGATGGTACCACAGATCTGAGGAAGGTAGGGCTTCACTCTCTTACCCAGGGCATTTACCACGGTACCAAAACCATTCAACATTACCACATCCTGTCATTATAGAATGGAGTCAATACATCACAACTGATGGTTTCAATGCAATTATCTTGATTTAGATATGTTTTCTTAGATCCTCTTATAAATGATTTTTCAATTTTAAATATTTTGAAACACACTTATAACGAAGTCCCAAGGGACGGACAATTTTGGTTCATAATAAACATATTTCGCTAAATCCATCTAATGTATAATACATGTATATTTTGAACCCAATGGGAATGAAAATCACTTTGCTGATGGCATTAATTCATTATAAGCAAGGTTTACTGTATTGTCATGTACAAATCAATAAAAAAAAAATTCGCTTGTTATATTTTCAATTTTTCTAAGCATAGCTTAATTAAATCCATAATTTGCATTTTTTCAACAGTGTCTAGAAAAAAAGACATCCATATATTAGCATTTTCTATCTGTTTCTCATTTCATGGGAAACCCCCCTCTCCCCACCCCTTACCTCTGTGGTCTGTTCCTGGAAGGCGTACAGGATACCGTCGATCAGCTGTTCCTCCAGCCGTGAGTCGATGTCAGCCGCCCCGAGGTTCCCCATGATTTTCTCGATCGTCTCCATCACCATCTTCCTGTACTGCTCAGCTTCGTCCTTCAGGTCGTCCACGATTCTCTGGATAATCTCAGCCGCGCCGACCTTGTTGGCGATTTCCACCGTAGTGTCTACCAGCTACAATACAACCATGTATTTTATCATTTTCCAGTCATTTCAATATAAATAACTCTCTAAATTCCTTGATTTTCACAGAAAAGCTTTAAAAAATGTTTCTGTGAAAAAACTATGTTTATCTGCAGCATATCATTGAAAATTTTGCCTTTTTTCAAGTATTTTGTTTTGTTTTTGGTTTACTTTTAGAAAACATACATGAACTTTAGTGGAAAAACTTTATCTTTAAGTTTGCCTGCAAAACTATATTTATCTGCAAATTATTGAAAATTTGCATATTTTCAACTACATGTACTTTGGAATTTTTGGCTTTTTAGGAAATATACACTTTTAACAAAAACAGAATTTTTAAACGCCTTGAAAATAAAGACAAACCTGTCTGTAATTCCTTCTGTCCAAGGCCATTCTCTGGTTCCAGAAATGTTTAAAGAAGGGAGGCAGAATTTCATCCTTGATGTATTGTGGCTCCACACCATCTGTAGCACAACACTGCTTCACCACCTACAGGAAAATCAGACAACATACATGAACTATGCTATAAACAGGAAATTTGTAACCAATGGAAAAATTTAAAATGTGAAATAAACAGAAACAAAGAAATAGATGATATCAAAAATTGAATGCAATCAATGAAATCAAAAATTAAGGTGGAATTACAGCACTGATTCATATTCTTTAGAATATATAATCTTTTTGTCTTGCTTGCTTTCTCAGATACAGTATGAAAGAACTCAAAAAGGTGTTTGCTTTATAGAATTGATTCAGATTCACTAGCATCCACAATCTAACTTATCCTTCTTTCATCATCAAGCACAAATCTTAGTATTTTCTACAAAGTATAAGTCCTCACCTTAAGAACGATCTTCTTCATTTCCTCATCAGGGGACTGGAACTCTCTCTTTAAGATCAGCATCACTTCTCTAGTGTAGTAGTTGGCGTACTCAGCGTCCATGAGGGGGATCAAGTAACCGATAGCCTTCAGGAAAGCCGCCAGACCCTGAAGAATGCAAATGATTTATAAAATGTCATCATCAACCAGAGCATGGATATACAATGTACATGCACTGGTATTAAACTTTCTGGTTCTTTTATATGAGCCAAAGGAAAAATTTTATTTTCTGGTAAAATTAACTTAACAAAAATATATTGCTGATGTGAAAAGAAAATATTCATTTGTAACAAAGTGACTTTAACATATGGCCTGACTTAATTCCCTCAGGTGTCTAATTTTCTCAAATATTTAAAGTAATACAGTTTCCCTTGCCTTATAAGCCTTTAAGAAATAAGGTATAATTTTTAAACATCTATCTGGTTATAAATACAGGTTGGTTAAGAGATCAAATTTCATAAAGTCCTATGGGCTTCGAATGTTTATGACGTAAGGAACCTCTGTTTATACAGATAAAGAAAAACAGTGCTTTCAATAGTGTTATATAATGGAAAGCATTGGCAAATGTAAATATTTTTGGTGACCGTACCTTTCCTCTGTGCTGCCGGATACCCTTCCACAGCGGTTTGAGGACGCTGTCAAACGACTCGATACCGTAGGGTGTGGCAGCCTCAGCCAGAGCGGCGAGGGCCAGGGCAGTAATGGTCCGAACCTTCTGTTGTTCATCTACTAACCCTGTACAGAAAAATATATACAACTTTATTTTTTTCTAATGTTTAGGAATTAACTTTCACTCCTTTACTCTCTAATGCATTTAAATGACAATTTACAGACTCTTAAGTTCTTTATATGGTATACAATTAATTCTTTTTAATTTTAAAAATTTTTAAATATATAATTCAATGTCATATTACTGTAGATCACTAAATTTTCGCGACACCTTATTTTCGCGAGATAGTCATTGACTCTTGATTAGCGAGACAAAATTTTCACGAATTGTGGTTATTGCTCTATATAATCTTATGGAATACTTTTATACGCGAGAATTAAATTTTCGCGAGCACACTGTCTCGCATAATTACATGAAAATAAAGTTATCGCGAATAAAAAGTGATTTACAGTGTATGAATCAAATATTCACTAAATGACTCTTATTAGCATACACGCAGAATGTTTAGTGAGGAAATTATTAGAGAGGGTGCTGAGATGGCTAAAATTGAATATCCCTTAAAATTGCATTTTGTTTGCAAAAGCTTCTTAAGCATGTTGAGTGAGAATTTTAAAGTTGCAAAAATTACTTCTCGTTAAAACTAAATACCGATTTTTAAGGAGATATCTCCAAACTTGTGTCTCATTAAAATTCCACTTATGCAGTTAGCTGAATCAATAGTCAGACCTACCATGTTCAATAATCTCAACCAAGTTCTTCAGATGAGGCAGGATAGCACAACCCATGAGGATAGCTATCTGCTGCACGATCTTAATTCCCGTGTGTCTGGCCTGCCACGACTTCTTACTCTTACACACGGCCTTCAGGAAAGGCAGAAGGGAAGGAATACCCAGGGCCGAGGCCACGACAGCGAAGGCTCGGGCCGTGGTGTTACGGACGTACTCGTCCATGTTGTCAATGTCCGGCCTCATGGTGGAGATCATAGTGGCCAGACCTGCAGCCTGGAGAGTACAAGATACAGTTTCTTATTTAACTTTTGAATGAGAAGAGATAAGGCTTTCATATTTCAAATGCACATTACCTGTAACAAGACCTTTACAAACATGCTATGATTTATGGCCCCATGACCTTGAAGTTTAACCCCATTTTTAAGAATTTTAACTTGACTTTAAATTGGTCATAACTTTTTATATAGTGTATGTTCAAGTGTGTTCATGTAAAATGTTGAGAAATCAAAGTTAACAGCTTTAGCAATTAAAGTGTGGAAGGGTGATAATACCACAAGTCAAAAATATATCTGTATACAAAATACAGAAGTTAACGAAATCAATAAAAAAAGTTGTAAAACAAGACAGAGACATAAAGATTTTCTAATGGGCATGCTTTCTTATATTCAGATAAAAAACAATGGGTGTCTCTGAAATTATTTCATCAACTTCAATATTAGAGGCAGTACCTATATTACAATGAACATACATGTAAATTTCAACAAAAAAATACATGTTATGTCAATCTTTCCTCTGTGATTTGAGATTTATGAAAGCCTATAATTCTGAATCATCTTACCTTGGCCAAGTTAGAGATAATTTCTCTGCCCTCCACTCTGGCGTAGTAGTCTTCATCAATCAGCAGCGGCTCAATGACCACCAGAATCTTGTGGACGTAAGGTCGAACAAGGTCATCCAGTTTGTACAGAATTCGATCGATGACCTTGACCAGTAGATGGCGCTCCTGGTCCTCCAGGGTGGGGGACATGAGGAGGGGCAGAATCTGATTAAATAGGGGGCCCGCCCCAAACTCTCTAGCCTTGTCTGTGATCTGTCGCAGGGCGGCCTGTAATATTCAAATACATATAATAAGGCCATATAAAATTGAAATCTTGGTTCTCAGGCCTGCGCGCATCCGTTTTGAGGTAGCCGCATTGCCGATTTTATTGTATTTTTGATAAAATAAAAAGTTGGTATTGCGGAGACCAATCCAGGAAAAAAAATTCCGACCTCATTTGTTTCGTAGTTTAGTATTCAAATATCACTTCCGGTAGCCATTTTACAATGAGATTTTGGCTACTTCGTTTGAAAATACATTCGAGGACATTACCTACAATACACGCTGTTAAGCAATGGATAAAGCAGAAATTTTGACCAGAAATGGAAAGTATATCTGTGATTAAAAAAATTATCTTTATATTAAAGAAAATTCGGAAATTAAAATTAAAAAAAATACCTCCCTCACCTACTTTATTGCCAATAAAATGAAAAATAAAATGCCGCCTTCCCGCATCTGTTTTGGAGAAAATTGGCCTGAGAACCAGGGAATTAAATTTAGATAGCCTAAGCTTATTATTTTTTTAAGACACATTGTTTAAAATTAAACTATTGAACAAATTCAAGTTAAATGGCAGGACAAAATTTTCAGGAATTGTGGTTTTTTGCTCTATATTATCTTGAGGAACACAAATATTCATGAGAAGGAAATTTTATGGGAGCACATTGTTTCACATAATCACACGAAAATAAAAGTTTTCGTGAATAAAAAGTGATGTACGGTACTTTAATGTCAAGACAAAACAATCATCGCTACCAAAAATTTAGCACTACTGTTTTTTCTTTAAACTGCTTGGAGAACACAAAGCATGGGGATTTTTTTCAGGGTGGAGCATTCACAGATTCAATGACCTACCTTTCTCATAGGGGGTGTTCCATTCTTTATCTTCAGAAGAAGTTTCATTATTTTTCTTTCTTTCTGCTCCTCTGGTGACAGGGTCTCTTCATCTACTTCAACCTGAGGAAAGACAAATATTTACTGATAAATTTTGTTTTACAAATTGTATGCAGGATGTTTCATTGTGATATTTATCTAACTATCAACAGGCAAATCTTTTGCAGATGGAACAAACAAGCTAGGCTATTTCTTTTTTTTTTTTTGGACATACTTCTTGTTATCCTTTTAATTTCAGTGCATTGGCAAGTCTTTCAAATCAAACTGTGTTATTATGTTTTCAAAACACAAGTAGGATGTTTCATTGTAAGACTAGTATATCTGTTAAAAAGAAAATTTCTTAAAGATGGAACAAAAGAGCTGTTTCTATTTTGTCTTAGCTTTCCCACTGGAAACTTATCCAGTCTGTAATTTTAATGCATCTTTCAAACTGTGTTACTACCCACCAGAAGTTTGTCAAAGTACTGCATGTCATCTGGTTTCATCATTGGCAGGTTTCCTTTAGGCTGCATGTCCACAATCTGTGTCTTTGTGTCGGGGGTCTGCATTTTGAAGCCCACAGGGGTTCCCGCCATAGGGGTGGGCGTGGCAATTAGTTTCCTGGCCGGGGTCCTTATGGGGATATATCCCGCTGGAGGTTGAAGGACCTAAAAATATAATTCAGAAAGTATTTCTTTAATCAAAAGTACTTCCTAGTTCTTTTAACCCAATAAACCAATCTATTGATCTGTCCCCCCTAAAAAACTCTTCTGATATACATGTAATTTTGACGATCCATAACCTTTGGTTGTAAAAGCAATAGAGTATGCTCACCATGAAATGTACATTTGCAAACATATGTAACAGTTTTTAGTGTATGTCAGTAAAAAACTTAATTTTTTTACTAAAAGGGTCTTCATGTTAACCAAATTCTAAACAAATTGACTGACGAGAGAACAAAAAAGACAGACCTTGTATCCAGGAGGGAATAATGAGTCCAGTTCATCATCAGACAGTGGTCGATTTCGCTCGTCAATTTCTCTCTGCCAGGTGTAGGCCTGCAGCTGTTCTGGCGTCATTGACATAAGGTGGCCAGGGGTGGGCGTTGCCATCGCCATGGCTTTAGCTCCTGTGGGTGTGGTACCACTGGGGGTGATCCCGCCCGGTGTGAACCCACTTGGAGTGGAACCCCCTGGGGTAAATCCACTGGGTGTTGATCCACCTGGTGTTTGGTTACCTGATATCATGATAAAAATTGAAAATCACTTTAAGTCATCTTCAATAACACAGGAATTCAGAATTCCTACAGAGACACAAAAGTTTCTCCACTTATCCAGTTTCCATGCCTTCAATTAGATAGATATGAGAAAATTGATTTTTTTTTTTCATTTTTATTCATTATAAAGCATGTTTACATTATAGAATGCCTTTGTTTTAGGAGGTCACATGAACCAAAGACAATATTTTATGCATATCTTTTAGTATCTCCTAGTCAAATAATAATAAGGGTATACCTGGAGTCATGCTGGGTGTCATAGCGCTGGGGGTCATTGAGGGAGTCTGGGCCCCTGGGGTCTCGTCCCACCTTGATCGCCTCTTACTTGCCCCTGGGGTGGGGGTATCTTGAATCAGGTCACCACCTCGGTCAGTTTTGGGGGTTTCTGCCCAGCCACTGCCGTGACCCGGAGTCTCTGTAAATAAAAGAAAAATTTTACTTTATTCCTCAGAGAGGACTATCTTAAATTACAGTTGAGCTCTGACATTTCAAACTTGGACATCTTAAATAATAATGTATACTTCAAAGTGAGTTGAAAGTTTCAACCATCTATTTCCTAATTGAATTTTAGCAATAATTAACTCAGCCCTTCAGTAATCTCAGTTTTTACCAAGTTGAATTGAGTTCAATATAACAAGAATTGACTGTGTATAATTCAACAAAATACTATTACTTTGGGTCAAAATTGATAACAACATGCAATCCTGGTAACAAATGCATCTGAGTCACCTTCTAAATTAAACCCTCCTTACCTCTTTCAGTTCTAGGTGTCTCATCCCACCGATTTCTCCTGGCACTGGGTGTCCCCTGATGACCGGGTGTCCCCGCGTCTCGCCCCGGAGTAACCGCTCCAGGGGTGGCATGTCCAGGGGTGGCGTCCCACATCCTGGTACTCTGTCCAGGGGTTGCACCTGGAGTCTCAGCACCTGTCTTGCGCCCCGGGGTTTCATCCCAGCGTGTGTTTGAGGGCGTTTCTGCGGACTCCCATGATGTTTTAGATTTCTTGGCCCCCGAATCGTCGGAGGCCTGGTCCCACCTGCGTTTCTTTTTCTCAGCAGCAGAGGCCGATTGTTTCTGTGAGTCGCTGCCGTTGACCACTCTTAACTCCCCAGCTTTTGCTTTCTTTTTCATTTGTTCTTCATAGGACTCCTGTATGTAGAGAACTCAAATTTGATATCTCAATCGATCTATCAAATATTATTTGTTATTTTAAATCACTAAATCAATATTTTAGACTCTTACAGTTACACCATAAACATTTTTAGTTCAACACTGGCAAATGTATGGTATAAGTAAACCAAAATGTAAAATTTGCATTTTAATTTCCTTCACAATTTTCTATAAGATATGACCTGACATTAAACATGACAATATACATGTATGTTGTTCTTTTGTTTCATTTATACTATGAAATTATGGATATAAAGATGTAAAAGGCTAATACGAATACTCTCAAACAACTGAACAAGCCATATATATATATACCAGCTTATCACTATAAAAATTGTCTTATTGTTCCAGATACATTTTGTATAAAGAGAATTGATTAAATCTCCTGACCTTTTCTCTGTCTAGCTGAGAGCTCATCATGAGCTTGGCAAAGGTTCTGTCGTTCACATCGGGGGTTTTGCCGCCTGAAAGTAGAAAGCAGAATGTCACGACAAAGCCGTGACATAAACAATCATGAGTAAACTCCACCAAGCATATTTCATGCACATAAACAAGTTTTCATAGAGTTTGACAATTGCAGATGACAGTACTTTTACTCTGGAATTTTTTTTTGTTTAGATATTGGTCATGTATTCAGAGGAAAAGAATTAACACATTTCTGAATGAGATCCAAGATTTTTTTTTAAATACTGAAGTATACATATTTAATCATACAAAAATGGATTCGTAAATTCAAAATTTTTTCAATAAATCAAATTCTTCATTTGATATAATTTTTTTTTTTAAATCTCTATGCTTCTTTGTTATCTGCAATCTGTGAAACTACCATGAAAATATTACATGTCCACATGTTGGTCTTCTAGAACTGATCAGAGGTTTAACAAGAGATGTTTGTAAAACACTTATGCCCCCCTCCCCCCCAAATTGGATTTTTCCTAAGTCCAAAAGTGCATAACTCTGTCTAAAATGGTGCAATCGTACCCAAAACAAAACTTGACTTAGATATTCAGCTGAAAAATCTGTATACTAAATTTTATTTCATTATGTGCAACCTCTGCAAAGAAAATGAATGGAAACTGCAAATAATTGGAATTTTTCTAAGTCAAAGGGGCATAACTCTGACAAAAAGGTTGTGATCGAACCCAAAACAGAACTTGTCCTAGATATTCAGCTGAAACATCCGTATACTAAATTTCATTTGAATATGTGCAACCTCTGCAAAGAAAATGAATGGAAACGGCAAATAAGTGGAATTTTCATAAGTCCAAGGGGCATAACTCTATCAAAAAAGGTGCGATCAAACCCAAAATAGAACTCGACCTAGATATTCAGCTGAAACATCTGTATACTAAATTTCATTTCAATATGTGCAACCTCTGCAAAGAAAATGAACGGAAACTGCAAATAAATGGAATTTTTCTAGGTCCAAGGGGCATAACTCTGTCAAAAATGGTGTGATCGTACCCCAAACAGAACTTGACCTAGATATTTACCTGATAAACCTGTATACCAAATTTCATGTCAGTATATGCAGCGGTTGTAAAGAAAATGAACGGAAACTAAATGGACCGACAGACCGACGGACCGACAGACCGACAGACCGACGGACAGCAGCAAAGCAATATGCCCTCCCTTCTTCGAAGGGGGGCATAAAAATATAGTGATCCGAGGTCTGGGACCTAAACAGTCTAGATAATTATCACTCCCCAATAGTCTGTCAGACTACATGGACTAGGTGTATTTACTGTTCCTCCATTTGAAGATGTTTCACACATCCCCATTTAGGGAAAATTTAAACCCCACTTGAATAGTATAATACATGCATCATTTTGAATCATTTATCTTTTTTTTTTATATAAATCTTGGACCAACATATG
This sequence comes from Saccostrea glomerata, assembly GCA_003671525.1. Classification (NCBI taxonomy): domain Eukaryota; kingdom Metazoa; phylum Mollusca; class Bivalvia; order Ostreida; family Ostreidae; genus Saccostrea; species Saccostrea glomerata. The sequence continues at coordinate 2,720,099 of PRKT01000014.1, forward strand.
CACATATCACGATGTCTGTATATAGGATATATCTTGACTTCTGTTATACGTACGCTACTGGACCCATCTCAAGGCAGCTCCAGGAAAGGGAGATAAGCATGGCCTAAAATTAGTCGTCCATTTATATTAGTCTATCCAAACAAACTGCTACATAAATTGCTCAAGTTCATAAAAAATATATATATATATGTAGTCTGGTGAAAAAATTGTCATATTGAAAAATTGACTTTTTAATGATATCAAAAATATCTCTTCAGATATTTGTTTACATTTGCTTCAATAAAAAAAATTTGATTTCTTTATGAAACAAGCACTCTGTCTGCAGAGTGATTATTTGTAAACCTCTCTAACTCTTAGACGTCAACAATATCTGCTCATTTCTCCTGCAGAGCTGTCAAAGGAAAGATAACTGCGATTAGTCTCGAGTTTTGTTGAAGGGAAAACTATATATACACGTAAGCTAATTAAAAACAGTTTTACAGATGTTTTGTTTAGAATAAACATGTCGTACTTGTGTTGATAAAAAAAAAAATTATGAAATGGGGAGGGGGGAAGAATTATTAGGGACAAAGAATGGAATTTTTTGACAGACATGTTTATACTTTACAGAAATTGAACAATGTACAAAGTATTCAACAACAATGTACCTAAGTGCTCCTAAATTTTCTAACGGGAAATTCTGTGTAAAGCTTTTAAAAAATATATTTTGAATCCTGGATTACTTAACCTAGGTGAGGATAATTACAGAAAAAATATCACGGTTCATAGAAAAAGAAAAAAACAATGTACCATATCATGTGAGATATTTCACTAAATTCATAATGCTTTCAAGGATTCTAACAAAAATTGCATGAACATTGTGTTTGAAAAACACAAGGGCAGGGTGATAGTAAGTAGACTTAACTATTATTAATACATACGAATTCTAAAAAATAAAATTTGTTCTTTTTTCCCCTACTTAAAATGGTTCCAATGCATATGCAAAAATCATAATTTCCCAAGTTTTTGTTGCAACAAACAGGTGCCTGGACACACTTACACTGTAACCATAACAGTTTTGCAGGACTGCACAACTATACACCTCAATTTTTTCTTAAATTTCCCACATAAAGTACTAAAATGACAGGTAAACTCTGCATTTTTACATCTTCAAGCATTAAATAAGAGTTGCGAAGACTCAAAATGTCAGAAGTAGCATATTAAGTAATTCCCAAACTCTGTTTAATTCCTTACATCAATATTCTGCCTATATTGGCAATTGAGATCTACCGTTTTGCATGATTTTTTTTTCTTACTTGATGCTTGAAGATTCACTTATATAACACAGAATGCAAACAATGTCACATGGACAAATACTAACCGTCAGCGAAGGGGTCGTAACGATCAGGAGAGATAATCCTGTTCTTCAGCTGTGCCCGATATGTTCCTTCCTTGTCTCGCACTCTTTGGGGTCTGTGTTCTTGCATGGGATCATAGTCCTAAAATAATCATTTATTTTTTAATTTTTATATGTTTAGAATTAAGAGCATTGACTTGAATTACATATTATATGTACCATGGATAGTATTTCTCTATTTGTTAACAGATTAATGAACTCTTTTGTTTGTTTTTCTCTTAAAATAATGCAAACATATATCAAATTCTAATAATTACTATTAACATGTTAACATATATCAAAGGTGAACAAATCAAATATTTTCAGGATCAAATGTCAAAATTAAAAGAATCCACAAAAACTGCTCCTTATGCATCTCATACAGTTTATGTTTGTAATTTCCCATCATTCTGCATACATGTGCATACAGTGAATTACTCTAAAAGAATGGACAAAACAAAAGACTATTTGAAATGATTAACTTTTAGCTAGCTTACTTTGTCATTGAGAGTGTCATTCAGGAAGTTCAGTGGGGCTGTGTAAGATGAGAGCTTTTGTTGAAATGGTGCACTGGAATCATCTTCATCCTTTAGAAAAAACAAAAAAAATAAAAAATATAACTCATTCTTCAATACTGGTGAATTTTTAAAATATATTTCTTTTCTCCTTTATTTTCCAATAAATAAAGTGGAAGCAGATAGATTGATATTGATATGATTGGATACTTGTGTAAGGATATAGTATAAATAGTTTTATGGATATGAGTTGAGGAATAAAAAAATATTGATCATTGTTGTATTGCATTTACGGGATTTCAATTGCAGAAAATGTGACATAATTTTCGAATAGGCATAAAGATGTTGTTTTATTTAAAAATAAAATCATTTGGCATGATATATGTGTACATTATCTTAGCATATAAATGAAATAATATATTTATTTTGTCAAACATGCTAAAATTATTCTAATTATTTTTTTCTGAACTTAAAAATTTGTGGTTTATGTTCGTAACGCATGGTGTCCATATGCATTGAACTTTTTAACACCTCTCTACAAACATTAAATAATTTGTCAAGTTCAATTTCTGTGTTTAATTAATGAGTATGTGTGATAAATTATTTTTAACAATATGCTTCATGAACATAACTCAGTTCTTTTTGTAATTTTAAAATGATCTCTGATTGTATAATGTTTGGTGTCTTGACCGTTACGAACATAATAGCTTTCAGTATGATTGCTAAAATAACAGCCAATGAATAATAAGTTTGGCTCAGGAAGTCCGTAGCAGTGGTATAATTATAAATTGAAAACGAAAGTAGAAAGGTTGCGCAGCTGTCTGCAAAAAAACATGGCGATGCTCATTGTGTCCACGTGGAAGACAGAAGTTACGTACATAATAGATTCGGTAAGTATTTTCATATTGTATCATTTATAGTGAATTTTTAACACATAAATACAGTCATTGTATCTCTATACCATGTAGCCATTAATCAGAAACTGAAATATGTTGCTTATGACCATACAAAATGCATAAATCTGTCCGAGTTGAGTACTTTTGGTTTAACATTTGACTTTTGATTCGCGTCTTTTGTTACGAACATGTGTTTTTGCATTATTTGTATAATCTATTAATGATAAAGTTATATTGTACTATATTTTATTCTATATTTGTTAGTTTTGTTCTGCTCTTATCAAAGGATGAATACTTTTTGAATATTTGTTTTAATATTGCCATATCATTTACGCAATTACGTTCATAACAGAGACACGAAAACTTGAAGTAGTGACATAATTTGTACTTTAATTGCCTTCTTTCTGGTTTTATCAAGGATATATAATAAATATAATTAAACAGCATATGTGTTGATTACATCATGTTGTATTTTGTTTTTTATATTTTTTTTTCTTTCAGATTTACAAGAAATGACTGAATTATGTTCGTAACAATGACACAAAGATCCAAGACTCAAAATAGAAGACCTAGGATATTTAGCAATCCATCTGACAATTTACTTGTCTGCATTAATTCTCTTTGAAAGCTAGTCTATTATTAAGCTTTGAAATGAAATATTAAAAGTATTAAAGACAAGTGTTCGATTGTCTTGTTATTTTTTTGTTCGTTTTTAAAGCCTGATTCGGAGTTAGGTGTCCATGTTACTTACATAATTTCTCCTTTTTTGAAACTAGAAATAAAAATTGTGACTTTTTAAATAAATTCCATTTAATATAAAATTAAACATGATTTCATCATACCTTTTTGATTACATAATTTTCATATTTTAACAACTTGTTAAATTCTAGTAACATGTTACTTGTTTAGTGCTTATGTAAGTAACGGTGTCCATTGGTAATCTTGGATATATTTTCTAATTATAATGGAATAAGGCAGAAATAAGTCATGCAATAAAACATGCAAACTAGTGTTTATATACTTCAAAAAGGATTCACCAGAAAAGAATAGCTTATTGATTTAAAAAACAGTCACTGTGGACACCAAGTTACGTACATAAAATTTCAGACATGCTTGTACATTTGGACACCTATCTCCTCTTTAAGACTTCGGATTATCTTTCCATCAATTTTTTTCAGAAGCAGGAAGGGTACTGACTCAATTAATATACATAAATTATAAAATTGATTATTTTTAAAAAATAACCCTTTGGTCACACATTTGAACTCAGTACTGAAGAATGAGTTATATACAAATGACATCTTTATCAGTAACAATGGGTTTGCAATGCTTTGCGCTGCACATCATTATTACAATCAAGGCAAAGCATACATTTTTTCTCATTTTCCTTTAAATATTCAAATTATATGGACTTTAACACTCCAAGAGCACAAAAAAAATTCCATGATAACTTACATCTCTTTCTTCACTTGCTGCAATGGATGTGTCATATCCACTGAACGATGTCTTTCCAGTGCTATAAATATCTCGATCGTAATGCCCTGCGGACCCCAGACCCACTCTGACTTCTTCATCATCTTCGTCACGGTCGATTCCTTTTGTTTCAAGAGCTTTCTTCTTATTTTGTATATTTCTTACTTCTTCTTCAATAGCTGCAAAAAAAGAATAATAATATAATAATAACAATAAAAGCACTGGATATTGAAGGTTCACTGATAACATTTAATTTTCTGTAAATTCTATACAAAAAATAAGGTATCATCTTAAAACATCTATCAGGATATAAATACAGGTTGGTTGCGAGATCAAATTCCATGAAGCCGGAAGGGCTCCATGATGATTTGATCTTGTACCAACCCATATCTATAGGATTTTAATATATGATTTTTTTTATTAGGTGCAAAAATTTTACTTGTTGTTTTGCCTACTTAAATATTTTAATATGTAAAAAATAAAATAAATGCAAACTTTCACAATCTTCAACCAATCTAAATTCTAAATAGCTTAATTTGGTATATAACTGTTGAAACTATATAGCCCATAGTATAGATCAAGATATTGTGCTGCATGTTGGACATGATCATGCTGGCCCAAATTAATGTCTCTAAAAATGCTTTAAACTTTTGCTGATTACGGTATTGACATATATAACCTTTGAATAAATGCTTTATTTGCAGACTGTATAGCATATCTTCTGTCATTAGACAGAAATAACATTAAAAGAAGAAAGATAAAACATACCTTCCCTTGTTAGGGCTGCCATTTTGTTTACCTTCTTTCTTTATATTCCCAGAATGCATTGCAACGTTGAACCATCGTTTTCTAAATTACTATGCAAATTTAAAATTAGGGCCAAAATACACTATTAATTTATATGAAAACACAGTCTACAAAAGTTTTCAAAAAATTTAAATAATTTTAAAGAAATCGAGGAAATATTACGGAAATTTCCGAGTTTGACTAAGGTCAAGGTCACGATGATGGCGACTGTTCGGACTGTCAGTCGTCGATGTAATGGGACGTTTCGTTGTTTACCGAAAATTACAAATGAAAGTATATCAAACAGGTGAGCATATTTATGTCTATTGTAGTAATTGTTGGTTTTATTGTATATATATAAAAAAAATTAACGTCGCCAATGGCTTTTATTTTCGTTATCAAATGTGTACAAACGTACGCTGTGTGGGTGCAAGACGTTTCGGGACCACGACGTTTCGGGACCTGACTAATACGACGTTTCGGGACTAGCGACAAGACGATTCGGGACGTGGGAAAAGACGATTCGGGACTTGGGTTAATTTTTTTCGGGATCTCAACGAATTATTTTATTACGATGATATAGCATATTATTCAAAGTAAACATACAATGCATAGTGCGTAATATTTCAAACTAAATCTGAATTTTAATTTTTATGTATATATTTAATAAAAATTGTCATAAAGATATACTTTATTGGGATTTTTTTCATAACAGACGACTTTCCAATATTCATTACTATTTCTTATCATTTATTTTTAATTAGTTATTTTTTCTTCTGTGGTGATAGTGGGGGGACAAAATCTAATCTTCTCATGGTTGATAATATATATTTCAAAATCAATATTCAAAAGACCTCCAGCTACCGTCAAATTTATCTTTAAAACATGTCAGTAAATTGTTAAATCAACAACTAGGATCAGGCACACATATCCCAACTGATACCCTACATAGGGAGGTGTTACGTACATGTATAAAGATGCCGCCGGTAATAGGAACTAAAAAGATTGTGGTTTCTTTTGAAATTATTTTAAGAAAATAAAACTCTAAAAAATATGGGGGGAAATATCGTTTGTTTATTGGTATATGAAATAATTCAGAATCAAACAATATTTATATATCATCAAAATTTCAACAAAATATAAAGGTTTTCAAAATGTTATCTTGATTTTGTCTATTTTTTCCTAAACGGTTTCAAACATTTTTTTTTTCAAAAAGTTCAAGCATAGTATTGTAAGATTCTTCTCTGGAAATGTTACGAAAACATTTTTAAAGTTTCCAAAACATTGTAAATAAACATATTTTACTAAATGTTGCGAGACATTTTCCCTAGATTCAAAAAAATACCATGCTTTAAAAAAAGTATTAAATGGTATAAACAACATGATTTCATTTGATATTCTTTCAAACAGTGTCTTTAAAACAGTTTAAATTACTTCATAGCTTTATCTATTTAATGTGGCTAGGTGGAAATTTGAATTTTAAGTTGACCTGTTATCGTAGTCTTTTTTTAAAATCTGGAATCAGTCTTAAAAAAAAAACTTTTAGAACCGCGAACGTACATGTAACATGCAAAATTCGATAATTTAGTTTCATTGAGGTTTGTAGTCTGTGTATACACATACACAGTAAACATAAATTCAAACATCCATATCATTGTAGACAAATTAACAATTTTTATAGTACAATAATATATAGCGGGAATATTTGTTACTTTCGAGCGATTAATTTTTGTCCTTATTAAAATAAATGAATAGAATCGATTACTCTCATTATTTTTCTTAAGCCATTGAGTACTTAGACGAAGAAAATATCTAACTTTGAAATGTTAAGATGAAAGATAAGTTAAACGTGCTTATATTTTGAAAATTAGTAAATTTGGTTTATTTCAATGACAGGCCAGATCGCACATACATGTATGTTGCATACATGGTATAAACACATGATGCTTTCACTAAAATTTACCTTTGGAGTTATATATTTGAAGTGTCAAATACGTGCTGATTTTCTTTCCCATTTCTTTTTTTTCCCCATTCTCTGCTTAACGTATACATGGATGTGTAGGAATTTTATAGCTTAAATTATAACCTTTCTCCTACCCATAACATTTTGTAAAAATTTATTTTTATGATTTTGTTGCATATAAAACCTGATATTATAATTATAAATTTAATACATCGATGTTTAAAAAGTTCAACATGGAATATTTCAGATTCTGAATCAAAACAACTACCTGTAAAACGTAAAGTTTTTACTGCACATGTGCTAGCTTGAGCCTTTGTAAATTCTGTAAACAAATATGAAATCAAATACCTAAAATTATTATTGAAAAAAGGAGAGAAAGAAAGTCTTGGAACGAAAAACAAAATGTCGGTGGTCTTCACACAGCAGTTACAATTGTCTCCTTTAATTCTACAAACTCTCGTATCAAACACTATACTAAATAAATCAAATTCATATTTCCAAAAATATTTTTTAAAATTAATTTTGGTCAAATTTCAACCAAATACTTTATAAAGGTAATATATTAAATACTGTAAGAAGAAATTAAAGACAACACCGCGGGCGTTTGATTTTCTCGGCAGGCGTGCTCCATGCGTATGCAATCTTTAAAACTAATAAAAACTCCAATCTGTGCTTTTTAAATTATAAATTGTGTATCAAACTAAGAAATGATACATGTATAAGCTTAAAAACACAAGTAAACAAGTTTTATTTCATTTCCTTAACAAAATATTTAGAAGTCCCGAAACGTCTTAGCCCAAGTCCCGAAACGTGTTAACCCAAGTCTCGAACCATGTTGTCAGGTCCCGAAACGTCGGGGTCCCGAAACGTCGCGGTCCCGAAACATCCAGAATTCCGCTGTGTCGTTGACCTCATCTTTTTAATAATTATTTAAAAGGATAGGGCCTAGTAGATTTATTGACAAGTCTTAATGTTTTGAAGGTGTAACAGTGCATTGATATGATAAAACTATGGGCTCACGTGTCCTTAGAAATAACAGATTTTTTAAAAAGTTCTTATATACCTTAGGTATCCTGTTTATGGGTGCAAGTCAAAACGGCACCTGGTGAAAACGGCACTTAGGAAATATGCAAAACGGCACTTGAGAGTAGTCAAAACGGCACTTCAGAAAAGTCAAAACGGCACTTTTTAATTTTGGGAATTTGATATTGTTTATACAGAAAATGGATCTTTATATTACATTTATATAGTAATAAATGTGTATATTATTATTGATAAAAATGTTTTAAAAATATTTTAGGGGAAAGACATATACTAATTCATTTGAAAATTATTGTACTTTTGTACAGTGGTTAGATTTTTTTTAATGTACTTCTATAAATTATATTTTCTACAAAAGAGATCAAATCCAAAGTATATTATGATCCTTTGAAATTTGAAAATCTATAGCATTGCAAATATGTAAATTATGTATACTACTCTGTTTTGGGGGTTGCCAGTCACAGTTGACTAATTAGAAGCCAGTTAGAGAATGTTTACTTAGAATACACTTGTTGGAATAAGAAACAAAAGACTTTTTCACACCTCCCCCTCAATAATCTGTTGATCGTCAATTTGCAATCATATACAGTTACTATTGTGTATTTCTTGACAATATGTCAGAAATTGAAACTTTCAGTTTCCTCTCTAAACTGTACATAAAATCTTTAAATTAACGCCATACAACATTTACTATAAGTTTTTTTTTTTACAATATGAAACCTGTACATAGAAGAACAAAAACAATTGTTTGTTGGGTTTTTTTTTAATAACTGAAGAATATCAATTTATTTCTATTAAATAATATTGATTAAATATTAAGATGATACAATATTGATATTGTTACAAATAATAATAATTTATTTAGATGATAAAATGATGCTGTTATTGTTTATAATCTTGTTTTTGAAAATAATCTTATATTTAAAAACTATGCTGTTATTTCATATATTTAAAAATGATGGAGAATAAATTAAAGATGAAGAGTACTGATATTTCAAGGAATAAAAAAAAAATCATTTCAAATTTGGTATTTAAATGTAAGAATCTGTGGAGAAAAGTATGTATGCGCATAGGTTCATAATAATTTAATTTCAAATATATCACATAGATTTCATAAAAACTATACATAAATTATACATAAATTGTTTTATTGGGAAAAAATGGACCCTCCCAGAAAACAAAAATTATATATGTTTTCATGTATACATATACTCACACAAATATATATCAATTTATATATCAAATTATCAGTGCATATAATTATACTTTTTTTTTTTACAAGTGCCATTTTGACCAAGGGCCGTTTTGACTAAGTGCCGTTTTGACCAAGTGCCGTTTTGCATAATCCAAGTGCCGTTTTAACTAGGTGCCGTTTTCACCAGGTACCGTTTGAACCATAATTCCTGTTTATCAGGTCCAGTACAATCAGTACATTTAGCTACGTAGGTAGAATTACCTACGTAGCTTTATTTACCTACCTCAGGTAGCTTGATTTAGCTACCAAATGAATTTATTTCTATAAAAAAGCATTTTTCTCAGGATGTGCAAAAACTATCATTTTGATGCAGTGATCATTTTCAGCTTTGAACTCATCTGAAAACAATTCATGAAAAATTCCCTCTTGAAGAAATGGCTTTTTCTGCGCAATTGCAATCAAAGTTCTGAAAGTTTTGGGGCTATGTATGACAGTTAGAACAGTTACTCTTTGAATGAAATGACAAAGAAGTCCAGTTCTGGCTAACATGATAATAGGTCGGTAATTATTCAGCACAATGTGAAGTAATCATACTCAGTCATGCCTCACCGCACCGACAGATAACCAAACAATGGAATTACATGTTTTGCTCTAAATTGACCAAACACAGCGATGTTTAAACTATCTCTGCTTTGGAATGTTTTTTAAAGTCTCCCTAGTATAAACATCAATAGTCATTTAACTGCGAATTTTTGTCTCTTTTCCATAAAAAGAAAAGTTACATTGAAATAGCTAAATCAAGCTACCTGAGGTAGGTAAATAAAGCTACGTAGGTAATTCTACCTACGTAGCTAAATGTACTGATTGTACTGGACCTGTTTATATTTATGCAACTGAAAGTTATTTGATATTTTTTTTTCATATTGAACAGGTGTGTATTTGAAAACAAATCTCCATTTCTACAGGAGCAACAGTTCAAACATATTCAACCATGCTATATAACACAGAGTAACCGCTATTTATTTAAAATTCCAAAAATAACAAGCCCGCTTGCGAAGGGGAAGAAACAGGAATATTCTGAAAGAAGACTTCTAGGGTATGGTATTTTTCTATGTAGACTGTTTGAAAGCAGTTGAAATAGATCATGGCATCCTGCAAACATGTTACATTTAGCTGTGTATTTTATTTCTATTTAGCACATTTGGTGGAGAGAAACTTCCGCTAATTCAAGTACAACACTAAATGTTTTGCACACATTAGCATAAATAAGAACATCGAAAAATGAGCTAAACCAAATCTACGCTAATTTGTTAAAAAATTAATTTCTGCTGAATATCCTACACGCTGAATATGTTATAAATAATAATACATTCACAGTACTTTGAAGTTCATTAAGTTCATTTAAGGATACTTATATGACATAGTGAAGCTTTAAACTTGTCATGTTTCAAAGGTCATTTAGAGCATGCACACACCCCAGAAGAGTGATTTTATTGAAATTTTTTTTACAGCTACAGCATGGATCAGATGTACACAGTGGTAGCAGATGTCCAACACTATAAAGAATTTGTGCCATGGTGCAAGGAATCTGTAAAATTTGATGAAAGGCCTGGATACTGCAAATGTAAATTAGAGGTGGGATTTCCCCCTCTCATAGAACGTTATACATCAATGGTTACTTTAGCCAAACCAAATTTAGTAAGGGTAAGCGTGTGTTTATATACATCATGTACATATAATTACTGTCAAGAAGTGATTAATGTATAAAAAAAAAATTATCAATTATCCATAAGTTTAAAAAAATTGCACAAATAAATACATCTTTTGTTACTTGATATTGGAGTTTGACTTCCATTTGAGATACTTTAACATTTGCCGTAAGGTACCATATGGGGACATGTGTTTTTCACAAACATACCTTCTTTAGCTTGCATTTATGAAAAAGATAATCTTGATTTTACATTTATTTGCAGTCTGAATGCACAGATGGGAAGTTGTTTAATCATATGTTAACAGTCTGGAGATTTCGCCCTGGATTGCCTGAAAATCCCAACACATGTATTCTAGATTTCTCCGTAAGTTATTAAACCGTATTATATTCTTAAAACATTCAAACACTGGGCATTGAGATGTGATGCTTAATTTCAATTTTGCCTTCCTCATTTAGGATTCTCTTTGTGGCATGTAGACATTCAAAAAGAGGAATTTCACATTTACAAAAGTTATTTCCTTTGAGGAGTCAAACTTGGTTCATAGACATAATTTATATTTTTAATGGAAAAATATATGTAAAACAACATACACATCTTTCAAAGAATTTATACTGTTCATTCTTTCGCCTAACTATTTCTTTCCAAATTTAATACCCTTTTCTTTCTTTTTTTTTCATTTCATAAACATGTGTTCTTGTTTTATTAAATGTTAACATGGTCTTTTTTAGGTAGCCTTTGAATTCCGTTATGCCATACACTCCCACCTAACACAGATGTTTTTTGACGAAGTCACCAAGACCATGGTGAATGCATTCTTAAAGAGAGCAAAGAAAATATACGGACCAGAGACAATACCCAGTAAACAACTCAAAGTGTTTGTCTCTAGTTGATGAAGGCTTTGAATAGGCATTTCTTTGTTTTTAGCAGTGCTATTAAATGTTGTGAAAGAATGGAGCCGGTTTTGCATGAAGGATATGTAGCTGAACCGATTTTAAAATTTTATTTCTTAGGCCTAATGCATAATTTTTGGTCATTTTTTTATTATTTGTCTATGATTTGTCCATAGTTTGACTGTGCTGTGTTATAGCTTAGAGGTAGAGAAGGATTCTTTTTTATCATTATCATTATTATCCAAGCATGAAAGTTAAAATGGGAAACTAGTTGAAAAAATTATTTTGCGTTGTTTTAGGGATTTTTTTTTTTTTTGTATTTTATTTATTTTTGATTTTTTTTGCAAACATGAAGAAGGTTTGTTAGAGGGGGAATATTATAGCTTTTAGGTTAATTTCATAGACAAAAGAATGATTTTTTTTCTTTTCATGAAAATTACTTCCTACTTGTTAGGTTTGAGATAGGACAAAATATGAAGTTAAGTGAGTGTGCTTACCGGTATATAATGGCTGAAATGTCTTGTTAAGAATGTTTCCTTCTGTAAACTTTTGTATGATGATGAATGGGGTGTAATCCCTCTGTTTAGCCCACTTGAGCTGAAAGTAAGATTTTCTGATCATTTTATTTTTGTCCAGCATCTATATGTTTATCTGTCTGTAAACTTTCATTTTTTTTTATTTCTTCTTGAGAAGGTCAGGGCCAATTTTGTATAAACTTGCCACAAAGTTTCAGTGGGAGAAGGTGATTTATGTCTCTGCAGAAAGGCCTTGTATGAAAATTTCCTTTCACAATATAGATCAAATCATGTCCCAACCCCACCAACCTTGGGTAAGGGAGTGCTAGAAAAGAAGATCATTTATTTGCTTAAAAATATTGAGAAAAAAAATGTTTTAAAATCTTCTTCTCAAAAACAACAGGGACATGAAGACTTATTTTTAGACAGCAGATCCAATATTGGTCATTAAAGTATGCAAGCCTCTTCAAATAGTGCATGTTTAATTTTAATAATTCATGACCTTGGGGGTTTGACGGGGTTATCTCTTCTTTACTCAGGTGAGCATCATGGTCCATGGACCTCTGTCAGTTTTCAGAAAAAAGTACTTGTACTAGTATTTTGTTTCTAACATTACCTTTAAAAACTTGCATTCTTAATTAATAAAAAAAATGACTTTTTAAAGATTCCAAAAGTAAGTGAATTTTTAGCAACTGAATAGGTGCTTAAAGAGTTTTTCAGTGTGTAGTATTTACTTTTACGTACAAAATGCTCTAAAGAGAGACATGCATCTGTGATTTTTATTAGAGGCTGTTGTAACAATAGCACCAAAACAATGTGAACAGGTCATTTTAATTTATTTGTCTTTTGAGAGAGAGTGTATATTTTAAGTACATCTGCATTTATTGTTGACAGATAAATATTTAAGTTTTATAAATAAAATTCATAATTTTATAAAACCCTATAATGGAAATGTTTTCTTCTTTCAAAATATGGGTTGTTTGTGTTTTTAAATCTAGTGCAGAAAGGATAAAAATGAGAGTAATTAAAAAATAGCTAGACAGTGTAAATAATGTAAAAATGCATCAAAGTTCTCATAAAGTGTTTTAAATACGAGTACTGATTGGAAACTTCTAAAATGAAATATAACATTGGGAACAGTATATTCAAGCTCAAAAGTCAATTTATACAATACAAAACAGGAGCAGAGCAAACAGGAACCTCCAAAACATCAGAGGTGCAGGGATCAGGTGCCATGAAGGAATGAGCATCCTCTGCTGACCGGTCACACCCGCCGTGTGCTCCTTGTCATGATCTGTAGACAATTTTATGTATAAAAGAAATTGATCACAATTGATCTGACCAAAAATCGTCAGTCAGCATAACAATGTAAGAATGTACTTGTCAAGGTCATTGTGACGTCCATAGAACTTGCAAAATTATCATTTTAATGGAGACTGTTGATATTCTTGAATTATCAACTTATTTGTCAATATCTTGCATCATTACAGAAATTGTATGTAGAACATGCTCTTGCGTATTGAATCAGCTAGGAGACGCGTAAACCCCATCCAGCGTAACGCAAAATTAGCGTAAAATTAAGATAGAAATAGCTAGGTAGTCAAAACCTCATTAATAGTTATACTTTCCGAAAAGATATTGTTCCATAAACCAATAAAATATGAACCTTAGTCTAAACTTATGTACAGATGAACAGAGGCGTATACATAAAGGTTCCTCTTACCGTTAATTTTTTTCATTAATGCGTTATGGCATTCAATTCTTGCTTGCTTCCACGCATTTCTCCATTATGCATGTATTTTTTTTTTATCTTGAAAAAAATTAGCGATTTTTGGAGTAAATAAAAAAGTTCATAATTTACTTTTTTCCATATGTCGTATCAATAAATTTTAAGCACAGAAATCTCTTAACGTTATGTTTTCCTCTCTAATAGAACTATTTTACTATCTGCAAATTAAATGCAAGTCTACATCAATCTTGCTTTCGGTCGAAGGTTCCATCTTCAGATCTTGGGTTGTCAAATCGGACGATTTTTAGTCACCAGGTACTCGGTTTTTTTCCGATCGAGTAAAACGGTTACTCGGATGCTGAATACACCCCTTTTTAGCTCACCTAAGCTCAAAGCTCTGATGAGCTTTTCTGATCACCCGGTGTCCGTCGGTCTGTCCGTCCGTCTGTTAACTTTTCTTCACATTTTCAACTTCTCAAGAACCATTATGTCAATTTTAACCCAAAATTGGTACATATCATCCTTGAGTTAAGGGAATTTAAATTATATAAGAATGACCCATCCCGCTCACAAGGGGAGATAATTTTAAAAAAGACGAAAATAGGATGGAGTCATATAACCACTGGGCCAGGAAAGCTAAAACTTTTTCTTTTTACCCCGGGGGGTAGGGAGGGGCCACAATAGGGAATCCTAATTTTACATTAAAATATGTAGAAAAAATCTTTTTTAAAAACTTCTTCCCAAAAACCAACGGGCCAGAAATGCAGGAACGTACGTTGAAGCATCCTAGGGTAAAGTAGATTATAAATTGTCCAAATCATAACCCTGGCATAGGGTGGGGCTACAATTGAATAGGTTTACAGAGACAAAAATCTTGTGAAGAACAGCATGGTTTAAGTTAAACAGGTTAACGTTGTGGCCCATCTCAATATTTGTTTCTTGATATGGTACAAGATCGAAAGGAATTCCCATTTTCTTAAATATTTCCAATTTCTAACTGCTCCAGATGAAGACGTCTTTTAGATAATCAGGACTGAATGAAATCCATAAAAAGATAGAGTTTCCAGTCCCACCCACATTCAGGATTTTCTTATTGAATTAAATTTGGTGAAAACATTTTGTACATGAAGTACACAAGAGGCCCATGGGCCACATCGCTCACCTGAGTAACTTTGGTGATGTTGTTCTTTACCAGAATACCTATTGTGGCCTTGTCGTACCCCCCCCCCCATCCTACCATGTCAAAATTTTTACAATTTAGAATCTACACTACCCCAGGATGCTTCCATAAGAGTTTTTGGCCCGGTGGTTCTTGAGAAGAAGATTTTTTAATGACCTAACCCTTTTTTGTCTTTTCTTGATTATCTCCCCTTGTGAAGGGAATTGGCCCTTTATTTTAACAATTTTAAACTTCGGCTCAGGTGAGCTAAAAATAAAGGTGTTTTGTTTGAATTTAAGGTCTACTCTTTTTCTCCTTGTTGGGGTTTGGGGTTCGGTTTTGTTTATAATTCTTTGTTTAAATTTAGTTGTGTGTTTGTTTTGAATTGGCAAGGATCCTCATTAAAAAATCCTGAACTACATATAACTACATATATATAGCTGTTAAATTTTCTTTACAAGATCACTTGCGACCAAAGATATAAATTATACGCACACTTTCAGATGAATTGGAACAAACCATATTTGTATTTTGATATGAAAACATGGGATTCCCCCAGAGATAAGGAATTTGTCTATATCTGACTTCAAAGATTTGGTATACACCATGTGTACATGTATCACGAAGTCTATTCATAGAGGACTTTATGTATTGTTAACTGCTCTTTCTGTGGTAACCGGATTTATTAACGACCCACTTGACTCCACCACATTACGTACCACCACCACCGCGACGCCACGTCCCAATACCGGAAGTCCTGTAGGGCCCTCCCACCCAGGAGAAATCCCAGCGCAGGTCCAGGCTCAGCTTAAGCAAATGCAGGACTCTTTGGAGGAACTATCAAAACAAAACGCCGCTCTCAAGTTACAAGTGACGTCACTGGAAAATGACGTCACTACGTTGATTCAGATGCAGGAGAGGGTACGACAATTAGAGGAGGATAACCAGCAAACAAAACAAAAACTGGCAGCCATACAAAGTAGTGGTAGTCTGTCTACTAGAGTAGAGGCGCTAGAATCTTCTCAGCCTCAAATAAAATCCGATATATCCAGTTTAAAGCTTCAGCTGGGAACCACGTCCAGGGCCTTTAACTCAGCAATGCAAGGGATCCAGACGTCACTAAACGGTGTGAAACAGACCGTGATCCAACTGGTAGCTGGAACCGTGACAACCGCGAGTCCTGGAGGTCACGTGATCACACCTTCATCTGGGACTAAGTCAACATCATTAGCACCAGCACAAACAACACCATTTACTACGATATTGCATGGTAAATTTCATAATGAAAGCATCATGAATTCAGCCTCTTTATTCTTTGAAAGTAAAAGTATTAAAGTATACAGCAAGCTATACCTGAGACATTCACCATAACAATAAAAAGTATTTGCAACAAATGTTTTTGTATCGACCATACGCGTAACGTTGATTGCAAACGACATTCTTGATGTCCTTGCATCATCAACTTATTTGTCATAGCCTTTCTTTTCTTAGAAATTGTAAAACATATGATTTCGCACGCATCGAACCAATAAAAAGGAGACATAAACCTCTTATGTAGGTGATGATCCTATACTGCTATAAAATAAATAACGATAGTTTTCGATAGAAAAGTAAAATCCATCACATTTATCACGTGACGTTGTCAAAGCTTATATATTTTGAACGATGGTTCATACAAACAGATTGTCTGGATGTTTACTCAAATGTGCCGACTCCTGGGGTCTATACCATCCACCCTCCACAATCACCACATCCGTTCCCCGTCTACTGTGATCAGGGTTGGACTGTTATACAGAGGAGAACTGAGGGGCGGATCCCGTTTTCAAGTCCATACAGGTAAGTTAATTAATTCAGTGTTAAATAAGCATAAAACAATGTAAAGTGAGGGATAATTTTAGGGTGGATCCCATGCTGTAGCATTAACCGGTAAGTAAAATCAACACTGCATAAAATGTTAAACGAATACACCGGGAAATCCGTAAGTATCGAGAGGAATTTGCACATCTTATTTGGCATTCTTTAGCTATGGTTAACGTTCCATTTACCAAAGAGGTTGATTCTTGAGACCATAGCTTGTTTGGAACATTGACATGCAGCAATCTGCCTTAGGTCTATGTTTGTAACAAGTATGGTCATAAAAAAACAAAAAATGCTGCTTTTCTCTATATCGAGAGTCATTTGAATGAACATTTTTTTTATTTGCAGAAAATGGCCGGATTTTCTCAACGGGTTCGGAAATGTCTCAGGGGATTACTGGTTAGGAAATGAAAAAGTGTTCAATATTCTTGCACAGAATTCGTACAAGCTGAGAGTGGAGGGGGTGGGTTACAGCGGTAAGGTATACTGGGCCCAGTACGAGGAGTTCCGGATAGAGAATGAGAGAAACTACTACCGAATCAATGTGTCCGAATATACGGGTAATTACGCTGATACCATGGAAACAGCCAATGGAAATAAGTTTGTAACCGTGGATCATCCGGGGGATGTGAGATTCTTTCGTGACTGCTCTGGAATTCTCGCTGGTGGTTGGTGGGCGAATACTACGACATCTGTCCCTAACTGTGGATACGACTTAAATGCCATGCATACTCAAACTGATGGTTTATGCATGAGTTTTGCTGGTATCTGTGTCAATACTTCTATCATGAAGATTACTCCAACTTCTACAGTAACCGTTATAGGTTGATTTACAAAGTGACTAGAATACATTAATTGTTGTTCAGATATGGAGAGAACGATCATAGGCATAATTGACAGAGAGCATTACATTTTTTTCTGCTTAACCCGCTAATATTTACATGATAACGTGTAGATAATGTGTGTAAAAAAAACTAAAACTATACTAAAACTTTATGTACTTTTTTTTATTTATCTTCAAAAGTTTCGATTAAGCTGTGTTTGTCCTCAAGATTTCATAGAACAAGGTTTATTTATGATCTTTCCTACATATAATATTATGAATTTTTGACAAATCAATACTGCATTATTTTTAGTTTACAGTGTATAAAATATGAATTTGACCTGTAAAAAATGCAAAGTCAAAAATGTTTTTTAAGACAGAATAAAGAAGATGAAGAAGGAATTTAAGCGTCACTTTATTCATCTCACATTATATATAGATGGTAAAAGTTGTATGTATACATACATGCTCTGAGAGTAAACAAAATTAAAATAACGGAAATAATTTGGGATTTGTTCATATTTGTTCATTCATATTAACAATGATATAAGAATTGATAAACAATTACATGTTTGAATATCAAGTCTACTTGCCATTAAAAACAAAACTTTGAAATTTTAAAATACATATTAACATTTTACAATAAAAAGAAATTTAATTTATTTACTCCCAACTCCCTCTCTCCCCCTCCCCTCCCCAGTCTCTCTCTCGCTCCTCTCTCCCTACTCTTGCTCCTCTCTCCGAACTCTGTCTCGCCCCTCTCTCCGAACTCTGTCTCACCCCTCTCTCCCTCCTCTCTCTCTCTCTCTTCCTTCTCTCTTCCCACTCTCTCTTCCTTCTCTCTCCCCACTCTCTCTCTCCCCTCTCTCTCTCCCCACTCTCTCTCTTCCCACTCTCTCTCCCCACTCTCTCACTCTCTCTCCCCCTCACTCGGAGTATGAGAGGGTAATCATCTCCCCTCTCCAAGAAGGAGTAGGGAGTCGAGGAGGCATAGGAATAGGGCAGGTAAAAGAAAGGGAAAAGTTTCCCTTTCATTTTTTCCCTAACCTATGTCTCCCTCTCCCAGCATATTTTCTCACACACCACTCACTCCCTCTCTCTTAGACTCTCTTTCTTTCTTTTTTTTGTTTGTCTGCTTTCATTATTTAACCACGTAGTTGTCGTAGAAAATATGTATAGGAATATTATTTAAAATAAATAGTGTTTAAAGCCTAGCATTACTATTATAGCCAAAATTTACGGTAGTGGTTAGTTAGATTCAATCTTAATCACAACTAATAAATTTTAATTTTGATTTTAGAAATTATTGAAAAATTAATTTTCCAAAGAAACATATCTGTTGATTTATAATCATGAAATGAACAATAGAAATTTGCAACGCATACAAAACGTTTACTCTTTGAAAAGCGCTATTGAACCACTAAAAGCGCTATAGGCGCTTCCCATTCCTACTTATACACTGTTAGTGTATGTCAGATTTTCAGTTTAAACTTGTTTTGCTACTTTATTGGTAAATAGAAATTTGTTCCTGATACATGTATAAACCTACATGATTGTTACGTATAGGTTACAAATGTTACTAGTTTTTGGTTTACTCTACTAATTATTTGGTGTTCACTAAATCGCCTCTGGTGTAACACTGTCGCCTGTACGGGATCTTTCTGAATGGGGTGTCAACTGGTTAGTTATTGGAACAATCAATTATAGAGGGGTTTTTTTTAATTCCAAGTCATTCTGTTAAAGTACTGAAGTTATGGAGAAGGCGGGAGTCAACATATTTCTAAAATGTTTTACGGTAGATTCAGAGGAGAAAAATAGGTGATGTATATGTGAGGTAGTTGCCGGGGAGATGGAGTGAAGGGGGGATTTTCATTTAGTCGACATAAAAATATCATGAAACTAAGATTGAATTTTATCTTAATCCAAAAGTATTAATTATCTATAAAGATTACAGGACAGATGATACAGTAACTGTTAAAATCACCTTGAAATCCGAGCCAGATGCAAATTCTTATAACATTCGTGACCAGTTTTTCCATTTCTTACCGTCCAACTCGTTTTTTTTTATTGGTTGTAAGACGCTTCACATTTTAATTAGAAGTTTTCATGTTAGTTGATTTCTTTAAAAATTAAACTACTATGACGTCACGCACGGTGTTGGTGTCAAAAAGTCAATAAATACTATAACGGCGGCATTTGCGCTATTTCCATAATTTTAAAAAAATTCACTATATGAAAACTATATATCATTCGGTCGGTAATTGTATACTAAATACATTTTAACAAAAATATTGATAAAAAAAATTCCAATTATCAAATATATTAATTCGAATATTCAATAAATTACGTCAAAAACGCATGTAGACCGGTAACAGGAGCATCGCACACGCAATAACAAAATGTTGATAATTTCCATATAGCAAACAATACAAACATAAAAATTAGCAGAAAAGTTCAAAATGTGATGTAGATGATGTAAAGTTTTACAATTGTGATGTTGTTAAATCCGAATCATGTGAACGCGTTGTTCAAAATGCAAGACAGCGATGTATAGATAAGCATTATCCGAAGAAATATGGAAGGAACATGAAATGTAATAAGTAACTTAAAAAATTATTTCATGAGCAAAATCGATTTTGAAATAGCATGTCAATGTTATTAAGGAAAATATCTCTTAGACAGACTTTTAACTTGCGGTGCCTTAAATTTTAACAACAATTGCCGTGTAACACATATATGCTACATGTAGCTATATGTCACAATTGAATTTGACGGCAAAAACGTCACATTTAAATGCTAAACTCCAGGAATGACCTACATTTTAAGAATTCATTTTTCTAATTTGGCACCAAACAACGTTTAATACAAAATGTGCAAAATCAAAACTTTATTTAGATAAGAAAATGAATTGATTCTATAAAGAAGTGTTTGTTTAAGAGGCTTTTTACAATATCAACATAAATGTCACACATTGTCCAAAAGTAATATTACGGTAACAGGAGCATCGCAAAGTTTAACTATAATTGTATAAATGTGGTAACATTGATCATATGTGTAGTCGTTGAAAATACACATATTGAAAAAATAAAGGATTTTTATGAAATGTGCATCTTTTGAAAAAGTTAGTGGTATATTCCAAAATAAGTTCAATAGAATGGTGACAAAATCCTAACAAAAATTAAATGTCAACAAAAATGTCACAAACGTAAAAAATTGGCGTTTTGCCGTTATAAGGTTCAATGCATAAAATGTAAAAAAAAAATTTCTCTCCAAAACTTACTCTTAATTGCTGATGAGCCTGATATGGATAAAAGAAAAGCATACCAATAATGATTAATTATAAGAATAATTTTTTGTTTTAAAAGTTAAAGTATTTATATATAAAAGTAAAACATGTTCAGTGTATACTTGTACACTGTATTGGTAGATATCCTTGTCAGAATCTGTACAAAAGTACCATTCAGAGTTCGAATTAAGACACGGGAAAAAAATCACACAAACCAAAATTTATGCAAATATATATAATTATGATTTCAAATTTGAATTAATTCACAGTAAAGTGTGTCAACTCTATTTTATGCTGGTATAAACTGCTCTATACATGGCGAGTTTACATCGAATAGTCCAATATTGAACTAGTGCTAATTGTAACGGGGACCGTTACAGATGTTCCCCAAACGCTCCCCAACTCCCTTTTGGTGCCATATTTCCTGTAAGCTTCATTAAATAATATACAAACACTATGCATTTAAGACTTAAACAATGTTTACCCAGAAGTGTACCCAAGCTCATTTACTTTTAGCATTACACGCGTGCGCATGTGAATGCATGTGCGTAATGACCATATCATCTTGTCTACACAATCTATATATTATTATATATTAAATATTAAAGTATTTAATCCAAAAGTATTAAAAAATACGCTCATTCAAGTGTATTTTTGATTTTACTCATTTCACGTGCATGCACGTGCATACATGAGCATGGTGACCATACCTTCTTGTAGAAGTCCATTACATCTATCTATGTTCTAAATCCCATCCCGTTTGGTTGAAAACCAAGGGATTTATAGCTGTTTAAAGTTTCAGCCAATCAGATTGCAGCACACGTGCATGCGCATGTTTTCATGATAATTCTTATATATCATGCTGTAGATCTTGATAGTGTATGAATATGTTCAAAATTTCAAAGGATTTTGTCGAAAAACAAGAAAGATATTGATACTTTTGTTTCAGCCAATCAGAGCAAAGCGCATGCGCGTGAGATCTTGCTATTTTGACCATGTCATCATGTCTATACTACTAATATATCCTCATATTATGAGTTTCAAAGCATTTCATCAAGAAATAGAAAAGTTGCGTCTATATCTATTATGTTAGTCATTTCACTTGTTGCACGTGCGCGCTCTTGCAAGCACGTGCGTGAGGAACATGTCACCATGCCTATATAACTAATATATACTTATATTATGAGTTTCAAAGCACATAGTCAAAATATAGAAAAGTTACGGCTATATCTATTATATTGGTCATTTTACGTGTTGCACGTGCACGCTCTTGCAAGCATGTGCGCGCAAAATGACCTTAAGTCCGCAAATCTACATAACATGTCTACT
>PRKT01000014.1:2746125-2761125 GCA_003671525.1 Saccostrea glomerata
AATAATAATAACTAGATATGAAACTCGTTGCGAGCAACGAGAGGTCTTCCGTCCGATTCCTGAAGGGAAACGTTAAATCGAGCAGAAAAATTGAAAAAGATTTGCACACAAGGGGAGTTGAACCCAAGTCGCCAGCATGAAACTCCAACGCACTAAATACTACGCCATCGCGACCTCTACTCTAAATCTACTTGTATATATGTACAAAAGAGTGCTTCTGTCTTAAAATTATGAAAGGCTGGTCACTATTCAAAATTCAGCGATAAAAGCCACGAGTTAATCTTTGCGCCTTTTCTTTGGAATGTTCTATTAAATGGATGTGATAGCTTCAATGAAGTTAGAAAAAAAACGTTCTTATAGTCTATTCAAGAAAGTATTTAGAAAGTATATTTAACACATTTTACAAATTCCATATTGTACACATGCATTTAACACTAAAGCGGTGAAACAGTTATGAATTTTAACTTTTTTTCAATTTCCTTTGTATCCCCAAAGTGAACTATCCCGATTAGATAGTCGACAAAGGTTGAAATGTTTCGCCGAAAAACATGGCTCGTCCTACAACGGTCATGGAATCATATATCATTCTTGCTCAATAACTCTGAGACAAGAATGCTAAAATAAACTCCATGAAACGATCTTTTAAAAAAAAATCTTATTTTTGTCTTATTTATTAGTTTAATATGACACAAGTGTGCATAGGAAAAACAGTGGTTAAGATTTATACTTAAAATTTTAATTGATATTCTTTTTTGAGAAAGCATTACTTATAAGCATGATTAAAGATCTGTTTTACCATGGTGCACAAAAGATATTAAGTGTCGAATTTCCTTTGCACACTTAGTCTTTTACCATTTATAGAAGACGTTAGTTTGACACATAACTGCAACGAAACTACGACGTGACAATCCAAGTATTCCTTTACATTTCATTTATCCTTATGTTACTTTCGTTCAAGCAAACGCTCGGCTGCCTCCGTAAGCCGCTATTACGAAATGTCGGCGTTGTCAGAGACAGCCGCCATTTTGGACCCGCTTCAGTTGTCTGAATGCTTTTATCTAGAGTTTAGATTTATCAACATTCGAACAAATTATATAGTAAGCATTATAAGGAGAACTTCTATTAACATACCAAAAATAAATGAAAAATACTGAAATACAAAAAAGTTAGAAAATACGATTTTTTTTAATTTGCATCTCGTAACAACCGGAAGTACTGACAACGCACGAGAAGGTGATTCCGCAAACCACAAAGAGACAAACTATCATCTCCAATAAGTCTCCAGTTCATATCTTTAGCCATTTTCGATAAAAAGGGGCGACAAAATTGCATTTCAAAATCAGGAAATTGTCCATAACTTGGCACCAGAAGTAAATTTTCCAAATTTCTCTTCGGAAGTAATAATTTCGTTTAATTACACATATTTTGTGAAAGTTTCATGAAAAACCGCTGAATAGTTTTCGAGAAATCGCCTGCACAAAATTTTGTCAAAAAAAGAATAAGAATAATAAGAAACAATACAATCACTATAAGGTCTTCCATGAAGACGGAAGATCTTAATAATAAGAAACAGTAGAATCACTATAAGGTCTTCCGTGAAGACGGAAGACCTTAATAATAATAGAAAACAGAAGGAAAACAATAAGGTCTTCCGAAGGAAGTCGGAAGACCTTAATAATAAGAAACAGAGTAAAAACAATATGTTCCCCAACTTCGTTTGGGGAACATAATAAGGGTTAGGGGTTGCCGGTGTAACGACGAAAAGTGACCCCCGTAGAATATTGACCGGGGGTCATTTTTCTACGTAGAAATTTGACCCCCTGGTCAATATTCTACGTAGAAAAGTGACCCACTTTTCTGTAGAAATTATGGCCTTGGGGTCGTTTTTCTCCGTGTGCATTGTAGAAAAATGACCCCGTAGAATAATGACCCCTTGTCATTTTTGATGCAAAAACATTGGTTTTGGTAGGAATATTCTTGTTAAGCAAATGTATACGGCTAATATCAAGCTGCCTTATGATTTGAAGTGTTATTTCTGAAAGCCCTTAAGCTTATATAAAGAAATCAAAGCTATACAATACTGTTTTATCCCCAGTATCCCCATTAAAGGAAAACAATATTAAAATTTTCTAACTAACGGCTATTAGAGCAAAGATATACGCATTCATAGAAACGTTTATTACATTTTATACAGTAAGTTTTCACAGTTGTCTTTTTATTTTAATCTTTTAAAAAGTTTATTTCATAGCTGTTGTCAGAAAAAAAGTTTCCATAATTAATTATTTGTAAATCTCTTTGATTTTACCCTGGATAAATAATTTGCAAAAATCATAATAAAATTGTATTTTTCAAAAGTTTAACGTTTTTGATCCCTACTTTTAAAACTGGCGCGAAAAAGGCTGCTAGCTTAGAAAATTAGATCTTATAAAAATATTTGATTTTCTATGAATGAAGTTTCAAACTTCTCATAAAAAATAGGTATGATTTTATTTGTAAAAATAAGTAAGAAATTAAATTGCCTCTGACCTATGATACAAGGGAAACAAAATGTGGTTTGCTCAAAACCTGTAAAATGTCTTTTGTCGTTTGCTAGTGTCAGCAAAACCTTAGCAGAATGGGGGTTGTAGCATAAAACATGATTAACTACAAAAAGCAGTGCGCGTCTTTTCAAAATTTGGCACATGTAGTATCTTTTTCCCCGTTCTACATGTACTTATTACACATAATGATTTAGGATTTTTTTTTACGAATGAAAAAAAAAACCAAATGTTGGATGATGAAAAAATTGTTACAATAATGTTGTACTTCTGCCCCCGTAAACGAAGTTTCGGGAATATATGATTTTTTACCTGTCCGTCTGCCTTTTTTCATGCTTGTCCGCACAAATCTTGCCCATATAGTTAGACTGGGTGGGACTATGGCTTTTATTTTTCACAGTTGTATTTTTATGACAAGACCTTTTTTGTGTACAACCAACATTGACCTTATGACATTGACCCTGGAGTTTGAGACACTGTTATCCCCAAATTCCACACTTTTACTTTAGAATTAACTTTAGACGGTATGTGCTAGGCCTTTATATTGAAGTACCGACATGATAGAATAACAGAGTTCATTAATTTGCAAAGGTAATGTTTATAAAATCTCAGAAGAAAGGGTATGTAACAGCATCCATTGGTTAGTTGTCTGTGGGCTAAAAAGTGTTGAAAAGGGGAAGTATTTTTTTTATTTATAGATATCTCTGAAGCTTGAACTTTTAAACAATCACATGTAAATGTTTGCCATTTTTTGAGGAATGTTTACTATCATTATAAGAACGTTCTCGATGTGTATGGTATTTCCTGTATATACATGAAAAAAATTAGTCCTTTATATAATGTGGTTAAAAGGTGTGTATTTTAAAGCAGAAAGCATAACCCCTCTCCTTCAAATGGCGTTGGAATTTCATAAATATTTTGGATTCTGTTCAAAATTACGCCAGACAATGGGCCAGATATGAAAAAGAAGATGTTGACACTTTGCCAGAATGTATTAAATGTATCAGATCCATGTTTAAGTCGCGTATTAAAAGATTGAAGGGCAATATGAAAACCATCTGTCCTTCTGTGTTCAATAATCCAGAAGTGAAAAAAGAATAAGATATATTACATGATCAGTACGTACTGGTCCCTACCGACAAAGCAGGTAACAGTATTGTCTTCGTTTTGTATGGCTCATTATACAAATTGTATACTTGAATTTAATTCTACTAGTGGTAATCCTACTTATACTCATACTTCCTTTTCTTATAAAGAAATTCTTCAAAATCATGTCAGTTTTGAATATTTTTGATATTCCACAGAGCCAAAATGAATTTGAACTACCCTATATGTATTGGATTCCAAAACTTTATAAGAATCCATACAAACAAATATACAATGTGGGTTCCAGTAAATGTTCAACCATGTCTCTTTCGTTACATCTCTCTAAGATATTGATAAATGAAGGGAAAACTTCAATAGTACTGTGCAACTGTATATTCAAGAAATGTTTTGAATCAGATGTGGATACTCAACAAGAACTTTTGGACAATTTGAAATCAAGAGATTTTACCAAAATCAACAGCTTAGAAACTTACGACTTTTCAACTTTATACACAACCATTCCCCACGATAAATTAAAGTCCATACTTTTTAATATCATTGACAGCAGCTTTTTCAAAAAAAAAAAAAAATAGAACTTGTAAATTCTCTTACGTAGTCATCGATCATTTGCAAAATTATTTTGCTTAGAAAAACTCTGATTACACACACAAGTACTCTGATGTTGGCATAAAAAAGATGCTTGAGTTTCTGATTAAAAAAAATCTATGTGGCTTTTGGAGTCCAGTTCTTCAAACAACCTATTGGTACCCATGGATTTCCAATTGCGCTCCGTTAATAACAAACCTATTTTTGTATTTATTTATGAAGCAGAATTTGTGTACAATCTTATGCGTGAAAAGAATAAAACACTTGCTGTGGTCTTCAACTCGACATTTAAATGTATCGACGACGATATATCCTGAAGAGCTTGAGACAAAAAAATACCACGCGTCCGACACATTTGTTTCATACTTGGATATCTTACTTGAAAAAGGCATTAATGGTAATCTAACAGCCAAACTATATGATAAACGTGATGACTTTAACTTTTTTTTCGTCAACATCCCTTATCATGTAGCAATAAACCTTCATCACCTGCATGCGAAGTGTATATATGTCAATTGATTCAGTACGCATGAGCGTGATCTACACGTGTATAAAAATTTTCTTAAGCAAGGTAAATCATTGACAAGGAAGTTGATGAAACAAGAATATTCGTTTAAAGCCATCATTTCATAAGTTCTTTGGTCGATACAATGACCTTGCCAGCAAATACAATTGATCATTAAGTCAAATACTGACTGACGTTTTTCATGCTGATTGTTAGTCCATTATTTTTACATTGAATTGACGACGGATTATTCAGTTATTTCCCGATCATGATAAGGATCACACGGTGGGTGTGACCGGTCAGCAGGGGATGCTCACTCCTCCATGGCATCCTGATCCAACCTCTGATGTTTTGGAGTTCCGTGTTTGCATTGCTCCTATTTTTCATTGTTCTTTGATATTGAATACTGTTTGTTATCTCAATATCCTTCTTCCATACAGATGTATATTATGTGAGGTTAAATGTAAGAGCTTAGGGGATTTATATTGTTAAATAACGTTGCAGCACTTTTCTTGCTTCTATGCTATGTGTTTGGATTTGTAAACAAATTCAAAGTTTATAGCTATCAGAAACATATCATGCCATTTTCGGAACAAAACCTTTGAAGGATAAAAAAAAACAACCCAAAAATATAATGATAAATTTATGCTCGTCAATAGTAAATATTTATAGGGATTTTGCAAGCCAGAAATAAATCCATACCAGATACATAAAAAATTCCCCTACTTGCATTTGAAAGTATAAAAAAATATAGGAGACAGATATATAAGGTTTTATTGTATAAAAAAATAGGGGGTCAATATTCTATGGGGGTCATTTTTCAACGTGTGTGGAGTCGTAGAATTACTGGTCTGGAATGTTTTTCTACAGTCGAAAATTGATCCTACTTGTCATAAAATGTTGACCCGGGGTCATTTTTCTACGTAGAAAAATGACCCACTGGTCAATATTCTACGGGGGTCACTTTTCGTCGTTACACCGGACGTGAGTACAAATGTAACAGATTTTCATTAAAAGACGGGATGGGACTTTGAACGAAAAAAAAATTCAATGCTAAACCAGCAACATATCTACAATCGTAAAATTTACCGAAAACAAAGAACATGTTCTAGGGCCTACTGATATGATATGGAATTGTTTTGAATTTATCTCAATAAAATAAAAAGCATGTAAATTTAAAATGCGATGTTGAACAAGTTTCGTTATTTCTACCAAGATTTTTTTTAAATGAGGCAAACCATGCTTATACTTTCCTCCCGCAATATGCATGCAGAAGGGTGCAGACAATTTAATGACACGTGTTTTCAATTACCTGCATCATATAACTGGCGGCATTACTCGGTTTATATTTTTACTCCATAAAATGTTAGCAAAAAATTAACGTCAAATAAATTTTCTAGAACTTCAAGTAAAATAACGTCATTTTGACGTTACCGAAACTGACACCAACACCGTGCGCAACGTCTAAGTACTGTGAGCAATGAGCTCACTAAACGATACCCCCGCCTCCCATATGAATATAATGGTAGTGTCCATGTATTGCCATGGGAAACCCAAATATGTCGGATCAAAAGGTAAAACGGGAGGTGTGCAATTGCAATATGTAATAAACAGGCACGTAGCATCGTTTTTGAAAGTGGGGAGCCAACCAGAGAAATTTTCTTTTACCTTCCTATAAAAGTTGACCAAAAAAAATTGCACGAACTCGAAAACTCTATTTCGGGGGGAGGGCCAAATTCTTTAAGGACCCCCCCCCCGCCTGTTGCTACTTGCCTGATAAAGACTTTGTCCGCAATTGACTAACCTCAGCCTTCAGCTTCGGGCAATCAAAACCTCGCCAGGTCTGCACTGTCATAAGTAAAGGGGTAATCCTCATCAAAATTATATATATATATCTATTATATAACCAAAATTACTTTCATTCATAATGATTCTGAATTTTGTTTTTTATAGTTGTCTGAATTTTTTGTCAATATGTTTTGTTAATATGATTGCAAACAGAAATTGTCAATTAAATGTTGAAATTAATTACACTTTGGAGAGTTATATATTCTTTCTATTATAGTTTGCTTTGAAACATTTAAAAGTCGTTGTTTATAATGTTATAAGCTCTATCATTTAAATCATTTTCTGTACAAAGTTGACATTGATATAGAGGAGACAGTTCTTTCTTACTTTCATAACAGGACTTAGGAATGCAATTTTCAGTTGTTCTCAATTTGATCCAATATTTAAATATTCTTAATTTCATTGTAACTGCTAGTGGAAAACGCCTGAGCTTTGAATAATCTAAATCAAACTGTTTGAGGTTTTCTACCCCATACCAAGAGTATTCTTACAAAAATTTAAATGTACCTTTTTATGTCAGAACATCGATGAATATTCATAGAATTGACGAAATGGTGACTGTAAATAAGACTGATGATATTCTTGCTTAAGGACAGATGATACAAACAAATTTATGTCAAAAATTTGAAAATAACAACTTGGGTCATTTTTAAACGAGTAAAATGAATAAGTTTCACCGCGTAGTTTTTAATTTTTTATTCTTAATTTCACAAAATGATATTTAAAGTAAAAACTATTTGTTTAGATTTACAAGGATGGTTTTAGAAGGGCAGACTTTTGAACATCACAGAAGGTTTAAAATTTCTTTATATTCTAGAAATTTGTTATTTGCATCATTTGCATTGAAATTAAGTCAAAAAATATTATCCAGACATCCATTTTTTGTTTGTATCATCTGTCCTTAATCAACTTGTTTGTCAATAACTTTGTTTTATAAATTGATCATACGTAGAACATGCTCTTCTGTGATGCCTTAATTTATCTCAAGTGATGTTGAAAAAAAACATGGAAATTTATATTACTTGTGCTGTGAAAATTTATATTACTTGTGCTGTGAAAAGTTTCTAGAATAATAACAATATTCTACTGAAAAATTAACAAACTTGATTTTAATGTCATACAAATGAAATGAAAAAACAACAACAAATTCTACTTAAGTTTTATTTTTTTCATCATTATCATACAATGCTAATTAATAAGTACATAAATATCTATCTTTAAAATTTTTATTTTGCATCTACTCCGGGATCTTTTAGCTATTTTAAATTCATGTACTAAATACTTCAAATACTTAGAAAACAAAATCACCTTAATTTCATGTACATGTACAATGGCAAATAATTTTCAATGCATTAATTTTCCATGTTTATGATACAATTTACAAGTACAAGTAATAGAAAGTTTTTAACCTACAAGATATATTTTTATCTGTTTTAATACATGCAGATGTTCACTATTAAATGTACGGATGTGAATATAATGTTCACTCTCGGGGTTCCAGCAATAGTTTGACACCATTTTCTGGCTTCAGGAGTCCTGCTTTGGATATTGTCAGTGGAATCTGAAAAATGGTACATGTTATCATAATTGAATATGAATTAATCAATAAAAAAATTGCCCATTAGGAAAGTTTTTTTTTTGAATTTTAATTGATATAGTCAATGTATATTACATGAATTGTACAAGAATCACATAAAATAATTTCAAACTGAAAAAAATGTTTGAAGAAGAAAGAATTTATCTGGATGTGTGTTATTGCATGCCTTGCAATTAAAGAAAGAATTAAGAAAATATATAACCCTGTATTTATTTTATATCTAAGCAGTGAAGAATGTCATAAGCTTAACTGAATTCAATATTCATGGTAAACAAATATTTTAAAAGTCTCTACCTCTGTCTCTGCACAAGTTTTAAATCTGTAATGTTGAAGAATGTAGGTCATTGCAAACTTCATTTCCACTTGGGCAAGGCGCATGCCTATACAGCTGCGTGGTCCGTGACCAAACGGGAGATAGGCATAGGGATGTCTCTTAGCTTTGTTTTCCGGAGTAAACCTTGAAAAAAGATCAAAATTCATATTTCTAAAAAAAAATTGTATGTTTATATGCAGAGTAAAAAAAAACCCAGCTACATTTAATCATATCATTTACAATAGATGTATTCAAGTTGCTGAAGTTGGAAACATTTTTTTTATATAAATTTGTTTTGACACTTAAGATTTAGTATATAACTAGAGTATTAATTTTAGTGAGTGTACAAAATCAAATCTTCCACTGTTTTCCCCAGTGACCTTGAACTTCCTAAAATGACTTTATTTCTTTAAAATGACACACTCTGTCATCATATATACTGTTGTATAATCTTGTTTCCTCGACCTTAGCTAGCCACAAGTATATGATTTGCTCCCGTTTTCTGTTGAATTTTACACTTTTCTTTCATTGACCTTGACCTTGTCTGTTTTAAAATTTTCGTTTATGCGCGATGTCTCAAGAAGCCTTAGAACTTCTGCAATGAAATTTAATACCACAACTCCCTATGTCTTAAGGAAGACCCCTCTTGATTTTGAGGTCATAAGGTCAAAGATCAAGGTCCTGTGTGTAAAACTTTCATTTGACCGGACTTTATCTCACAAAGTTTTTGAGTTTTTGCAATTAATAATGATAACTATCTATGGCCTGTCCCCTTCTTAAAGTGCCCCCTTTGACTCTACCCTCAGATCCACTTTACATCACTTTAACTGAAGCGAGGGACACAGATTCTCTGCATTAGCTTGTTCAATGAGCTGCCAATGATTTTATACAGACAGTACCAACTCACCTGTCTGGATCAAACTTCTCTGGGTCCTCCCAGTACCTGGGGTCTCTGTGTATGCTGTATATGGGGAACGAAATATCAGTGCCCTTTGGAATTGTGTAATTTTCAACGACAACATCTGACTCAGCTAGTCTGTTAGTCCTAATAGAGAAAAAAAATTGTATATATCAATATAAATAATGATAAAAGAAAAGTCTATTGCTGTTTTTTAGGTTACCATCATGATGATTTAGCAAAGTGCATAAGGAGTATGATATTTACCGAGACCAAAAGGCGAGGTAAATATTAAATGTACTTTGAATGTGGCTTAATCATCATGGTGACTGGGAAAAACCCAAATCATCCAAGGGTGTTCACTTTGCATTCAAGAAAAAGTGTCTGGATAGGTCCACAGGCCTTTAGATCGCTTAGAAAAAAAAATTGAGGTGTTGAAAAAAAATTTTTACACACAAATTTTTTTAAGCGATCCAAAAGCCTGTGGATGGGTCCTTCACCCCTACAAACATCCACGCCCACTCCAGAATTTATACGCCCGAATGTTGTATAAATCTGAGTGGATGTTAGTTCACATTAAATAACTTACAAAACTATTTGTAACAGTTAGGATTTTCCAGATCTGTACTTTATTTTCAGTCCAATTATAAAAAAAAGGTAGATGTAAAATGTCACTTGGAGGTAAACATAACAATATTTTTCTAGCTCTAGGATCTCAACTAATGAGAAAGATGGGAATTATTCAATCATATTATAATGATTGTAATACCTGGCAGCTGAGGGGTACAGCCGGAGTGACTCACAGAACACTCTGTCTAGGTAGTCCAGTTTCTGTATGTTGTCATAATTGGGGCACTCCTGTCAATGACAAAAAACAGGTAGTTAATTCCCTGCTGTTAATAAAAAGGTTATGATATTATATGATGTATACATATCACAAAACTAAACCAATCAAATATTTTTCTTTGAAAAAAAAAATTGCATAACATCCGATATCAAAGTGAGGATGTTTGTATGTATGATATCATATATTTTTTAAAAACAGGATGTTCATTTTTATTAAAAATTATATATCCTTTTCTTTTAAAATGTCATCCTGAAATTTTCCCTCTTCCCATAGAATCCTCAGAATAAGTTTGTATAGTCGAGTCTCAATATTTTTCTCTTTCATTTTGTGATTTTCAAAGTTTTTTCAGACAATTTTTCTAGCTTAACGTACGTACTCCCACCCAACCCACTTTGAAAAAAGATGCAACGTTATACAGTTAAAGTATATCATTGAGGGAGTTAGCAAGAGGCCAGTTCCACATGGCCAGAACTATTTCCCTAGGCGCAGCCGAGGGAAAAAGTTCTGGTTGAGGGGCACTGGAATCTTGCTAACTCCCTCAATGATATACTTTTTAACTGTTTTATTATACCGATACAAAAGTTTTAAAAAAAAGGAGGATTTCGAATGACGGGGGAATTAGCTTCCAAACTAACGCACGGGGAAAAGTCCAATAACATGTTAGACCGATACAAAAGTAAAATCTAGAGGACTACGGATAACCGGGGAATTAGCTTCCGAAGCAGCTAGGGGTATGCTCATTTGACTAACGCACGGGGATTAGTCCATTCACAGAGATTTATAGGGAATTTTTCGCATTTTACTGCCGAACTTTTATATAGGAAAAAATCAGTAGAGATATAATAGACCTAATCTTCAATATAACTCCTACGTGGTTTACATATCATAAATTATATAAATAATAAGGTCACAATTTAGGAATTCGTGCAGAGCATTAAGCTATGTTCAAATACCGATAGTTTATACAAGATAGTTAAAAATGCCTTTTGCAACAGTTAGATTTTAAGTACTTTTACAAGGTAATTACTAAATTTTACAGGTTGATTGTTACAAAGGCAGATGGGTTGTTTTCATGGGGTCATATTTTCGTGGTCTCAGGAAAAATATAATTCCCAAGGATTTGATTTCGTGGATGAAGAATATTGAGTAGTGATGTATGTGAAAATTTTCATGGTGATTATAAATTTGTGGGTCTCTTCGTTCATCGAAAACACCCCCCCCCAATCAGCTTTTCCTGACATTCGGGGTTTGTAGCGAGGTTATAAGAGGCAAAGGTCAGCGCGTTAGAGGTGGTATCATACCCCACTAACATGAACAGAATGGAATTCCCAAGCACCTCCTCCATCGATAAGCCTGAAAATTTGTTTGAGTAATAAATAGTACATATAGATGTGATATTAATCACAACTTTTCATCCCTCAATTTCATCTTCATCTTCCAGAACCGATAGTCGATCTTGCTTATATTAATAGAGAAGAGTCTAGTTAAACATGCGTCCTCGATAAGCAAGCTTTGTGGCAACGCACTTTGAAAAAATTACGCACTTTGAAAATTTTTTTAAAGTGCGTTAAAATTGGGACAAAATCAACGCACTTTGAAAAATTTTTTCAAAGTGCGTTAAATTTGGGACGAACTCAACGCACTTTGAAAAAATTTTTCAAAGTGCGTTAAGAGTCTACATCAATATATTTTACCATGGAGACACTTAACACACTTTGAAAAAAAATTAAATCATATTTTAGTAATTGAAAGATTTTATTTGTTATTTATCTTTCAAAAAACTTATGAATTGATTAACTCCCGTCGAAAAAAGGAGAAGACAGGTATAAGATCCCTCAGTCCAAATCTTTATCTTTTGAATACATAGGTGTCGGTAACAAACGGGGGAGGGGAGCAATAAACCCAAAAAGAGTAAGCTGCATTTTCAATGCTTATACGATATATATATATATATATTTCCAGAATAAGTGGGGGGGGGCTAAGCCCCTCCTCCCCTGGCCCATTGCCCGGTCTCGATGTCTATGCTATACTCAAAACATTTATATAATTATGTATTTACCTAACTGGTATGACGTTGAAAACTTTCAATATTAAATGAGTTAATTATAACAGGTGAAAACTAGAAATATTGAAGTACAGTAAAACGTATGAGAGAGAAAGAATTTTCATTGTTTTGAACAATCAAATTGCCCCCTTTCTATTATGATAAATGCTAATTTGCTTTAGGCTGTCCACTGTTAGTGCCCCTTTTACATCTTTACATATACTTATCAAAAACTAGAATTTAAAGAAAAAAAATGGTCTTAAACAATCGTCACTCTTTTTTTCAAGACCCTTTTCCCTTTTATTTTATCAAAACCTCAAATATTTAAAACGTCAACTTCTCAGGTCCTGAAGTGACTTCATCCTAAAAAAGTCATCCATCCAGGATCTGTTATTTATCATACCGATTATTTGTAAGATTATTGATCAATGTACATATTTTTTCAAAGTGCGTCAATATGGTCGATATCAACGCACTTTGAAAAAAATTAATTTTTTCAAAGTGCGTTATAGCTGGTCCCAAATTAAACGCACTTTGAAAAAATTTTTCAAAGTGCGTAATTTTTCAAAGTGCGTTGTAACAAAGCTTTCTCACAATATTGTAAAAATTAAACTTTAAAAAAACCTCATTCATTACGCAAAGTCTTAACCTTAAACATTTAACAATTTCTTTCCATATAATTTGAATAAGATATGCATCAGTGACTATAAACTTTAAATAGCTGGAGAACCATAGTTCACTTGGACAGAATTATTTTCATATCACAAATACACGTGTTATCTACGTGGCGCAGTGGTTTGAGCATGCAGCGCGATGAAGAATTTATCCTTACACCGCAGGTTAGAATCCCACTGTGGGACGTGGAGATTGATTGTTCGGATGAAATCGTATAAACCGAGGTCTCTTATCGCAGTATAGGTGTTGTCACAAAAGAGATCCTTCACTGCTCAATGGTCGGAAGTGCCGAGAATACTAGGACAAAATTTGCTCTCGATCGGCAACTCTGGTGGCGTCTCCATATACAATATAGTGAAAAATTCTCAAGAGGGGCGTTAAACAACAAACAAACAATTAGAAAAAAAAATGGTTACACGTATCCCTTAAAAGAAGGATGGGGTGATTTAGATTATAAATTGATTATATACCTCTTGTCCTCCATTTGTCAGCATCTACGTAACTCTGTTTTACTTCATTGTCGTTAACATCAGTATCGCGGTGAGCATTCAACATCATCTGCAGCAGGTCTTTGCGTTTCTACCAAGATTAAGGCAGTATGTCTAAGGTATATCCTTAAGGTTCATTGACCTCTTGATAAGAAAGATAACTATTCATTGGGATGAATTACTAATAGTAGAATTAGTTAGTTTAAAGTCGATCTCTCTCAAATATCGCATTGCTAATTGCAGTAAAAGTTGAAACTGTTTGCATTTTTAAAAAAAATTCAGTTCTTTTAGAAAAAAATCATTAACATCAAAGCAAAAAATTCATTTTTAGGAAAAAGTTTTGTATTGTAAAGTTATGTTTACCTCTTTGTCATCTTTTCGAAGACCGATGACTTGTTGGACGACATTTCTGAAGAAAGACATAGGTCCAATTCGATTCAAAGGGGATTTCCCGAACCAGTCCAACACAGCATCAAATTTTGGAAACATTACTAAAAATAAATTATTATTGTTTTTACTTTTTTTTTTTAAATATTCGCTTGTAATGCGTAATGCCTTTGTATTGAATACCGGTATATCTTACGTACGGATTAATAATAGAACTGGGCTAAACGAAATATTGAAGAATGTCTTGGCGTGTCTGACGAAGTCACTGTCGGCATTCTTCTGAGAGTCGATGTCGACCCCAAATCCAGTCGAGGCTATAACATCAATCGTGTAAGCACCAAATACCCTGTAAAAAATAACCCTCAAATAAAATTTAATTTTAACTTACATCATATCGTTAGAATTATTTTTTTTTATTAAAATTTCGATTTTTCAGTTTCTACGTATAATTAATTAATACTCACTCTTTAAACTCTATCGGTTTTCCAGTTTTGACTTTATCATTAAGATTTTCCAGTAATTGTTCGTACTTTGCTTTAAATAATGGTTCCATCTACAATCAGAATTCGTAATGGGTATCAACTTTGTTATAGTAGTGTTCATTCTTTGAAACAGTAATTTGCAAAGTTCTCTTAAAGAGACTGAACAAATATTCACATTCCCACAACAAATGTTCTATTGTTTCAGTTTTTTTCTTTTTCACAGAAGGTACATGTTTTATTATCAGTTTTATTAATTTTGTGCAGGAAGGAGTTTGTCGCTATGATTTTTATGGTTTATTCTAAATTGGAACCACAGAAGTTTGGTGTTTTTTGTAATTTTGAATGGAAGTAAAAAAAAAATCTCCCCCATTCACCATTGCTCGAGTCAAATATTCTATTCCAAGAGATTTTACCCAAAGGTTCAATTTTTTGTCGAATTAGTATTTCATATGAATCATGATATTTTTTGGCATTCAGGAGCGAATTAACATTATCTGGGATAATATATGGGTAAGATAATATATGGGTAATATATCTTTGATAAGTTATTTTAATCTTTGTTTATCTTTCTCAACCATTCTAATATTGATGCCTTAATACCACTATATTCAAGAAAATGTGTTTTTATCCCGTATTTCATATGTAGTTCATTCAAACTCATAAACTCATAAATCTCCCATCTTCATT
>PRKT01000014.1:2771909-2822894 GCA_003671525.1 Saccostrea glomerata
CCCCCCCCCCCCCCCGAATTATTACTCTTTAGTACGCAGTGTAGAGATGGTTCTTTTACAAGTTAGATATAATCAAGATATCATTTACACAAGGTTCTCAAAATATTACGTAAGGACATATTTTAAACCCACAAAAGTATTACTCAATAGGTTTATCACTCTACATGCATATATTAATTGATTTAGTCATGTAAGTTTTTTCAAAAAGCTGTAACCTGTACAGGCTTTCAAATTTGTATCTTCCTTCCACTTTAACTCTTCTTTGATTGCATATTTGCTGTTGCTATATATGGAAATGCAGATCGTGACATAAAATTTTCAACTAAATACAATCTACCGGAACTATACCCCAGTGTTCGAGGACACGAATCATTTATTTTGTTACATACACTCGATACTACAGGTGTCACGAAAAAAAATCATGCCCATCAAAAAATGGTGCGTTTGTCTTTAAATTTCAAGAACATCTCTGGGTATTAGTATTGTTGTGCCAGTGGGGGAGATACTACAGACAAGGTGCAGTTCATTTCTCGGGAAAACTTATGCATTGACACACAGACACTTGTTTCGGAAATAAATTTTTAACCCATAGTAAAATAATAACACAAGGTATCTAACTCCGAATAACACTCAGTACCCGCCCCCTCCTCCTCATAAACGCACTCGTTTAAATTTTCAGAGGAAATGCATGGCAAAGTGTATAATATTGTCTTCTACGATCATAATTTATCTACACAACCATATACATGTATGTGGTATGCATATCTTTGTTTTCGTTTATCTCCGTAAATAGCGTCAAAACCCTGCTCGCCGATTGGAAAAGTCGAACTTAACCACGAAACGGTATGTAGGTAGGGTGCCTTTGCATTGACAATATTATGCAAAAAATGCAGGAGGAAGGTTGACAGATAAGAAAAAGATGTGGTAGGGTCAATTAAGGTCTTTATGTCCCGTTGTAATTACCCAGTTATGAAGAAAGGACTCTCATACAAAGGATGTATCCGTAAGAACTGAGGTAGGGTAATATAAACACACATTTGGCTAGAACTAAAGCTATACACAAGAAAAGAGAAACTACACGCATGTGGCCTAAAGTCAGCGACTGGATTGGGTATCAATACGGTCTGATAGGTTTGATAAGGATTTTGATGGATTTGAATAAATCTCACCAATATGTATCAGCATTTTAGGTTTGATTAAAACATTTCAAGGACTTTCTTTAAAACTGATTTAGTATCATTTTAAAGTAAGTGAGGTCAAAGTCAAAGAAAAGGTGAAAAGATGTAATATGCAGTTGAACGGCTCTGATCAATGTGTGGAAAAATATAAGGTTTGATAAAAAATTCTTATATTTCTTTTTTGTTGATATAATCACTAATCTAAGAAAGTGAATTCAAGGTCAAAGTAAAAATCAGGATAAAAAACATTGATGCGTTTCAATAGTTGGCTCAAGTACAATAAGTCATCAATATTTATTATATCAGCATATGAATTTTGATAAATATGTTTAGAATAGTTTCTTTAAATATTAACTGTTATCGCAGCGTGTGATGGAAGGACGGAAGAAAGAAAAGACGGACGACGGACATGACAAACACTATATGTGCCTGGTATAAAAACGCTTTGAGTTTATTTATTCAAAAGGAGAGCAATAATTTCTATTAATGGCCAACTAATGAGAAAGATGAAGATAACACACATTGATCGATCTATAACATTTCATGCAGAATAAATCTGTGAGGAGGACCCTTGGAAATTCTAGTGGGATCAGATGCCTTAAAGGAGTAAGCATCCTTTGTAGACCGGTCATGCGCGTCGTGAGCTAATCTATACTATACTCGAAACAGTTTCATTCGCTTAATTCTTCGCCCTCTGATGAACAGCAGATAAAAGAAACGTCGATGACAGCGAAAGGATATAAACTTTTGACAAGTCAAAAGTGTTTGCCCACCTTAGGAAAATAAAAGAAGTTAATGTTTAAACATTTAGCATTTTAGGTCAAACATACAATAAAATATAAAAACCTACCTCTCGGTTATATTTGAGAGCCACACCAAAGAACGGGGTTGGGGAAGGACCAGGAATTCCATACTGCTTAAATACACTGTGCTTCCATCGGGAGTATCTATAAATAGAACCACTGCGTCATTGATATTTATAACTGCATTACTTATCTCAAGTACTGTTCAATAAAGAATTAAAGAACTTAAACAATATTAATGGTATAATATAAATTTTATTGATTAGCTTCGAGGACAACGCGAGCAGAGCAATCGAATCAGGGAAAAAAAGCTGTGTCCTAAAGCCGTCCAAAAGTAACATTTAGTAAGAAAAAATCTAATCGAATATCATGGCAATATTTTTTAATACACTGTAAGAAACTGAGTGTTTAATTGACAAAATAATACACAAAGAAAAATAAGATAAGTTGTTTATTTATCTCGGATGATCCTGCCTAGCTTGAAATAAAAAGAAACTATTTCTAACACTAGTACTGGATTCAATAGAATCTGATTTTTTGGTATCCAATGAAACGGCTTTTACTAACTGGTCAAAAGTTATGACCAAGGTTAAAGTTTCTAAAAAGTGGATCGAGCTCAAATGTCCATTTAAGTCAACATGTCTTATCTTTATGCAGTGAACTAGAATTATTGACAAACCTATTTTAAGATCTGTAGTCCATTCACTTGTAACAAAGGATGGAATGTATGTTCTTAAACAAATCAACAGTCTGTTGACTGAAAGACATATCTGAATCTTATCATTTGATTATATTGAATTTTTTTCACATCGATAATTCTCGTGTAGCATTTTTCATGTGTCCAACCCCCTTTGTTTCGCTATTTCGAATATTAAACCAGTCAAAAGTGAGAGGCACTTTGTTCTCAGATGCAAAAACTTATTGCCACATCATAACACGTGTGCTAAAAAGCTGAATCCGCCCCAATGATCAAATTGAACTATGAAAAAGAATCTAAGACCATTTCCAGCTCTATGTTACCTTTATGCATATAGTAAATTCTTGATATGAAATGTTTCTGTGAAAAAAGGATTATAATTATAATTGCATGATTTGAAACTTACAGAAAAGCTGAAATACACAGTAAAACAAGCGTTAATATCCAGTTGTTTATTTCCACCAAACCCAGGACATCCATATTTGTCCAGTCCACAGGTCTATTTATAGTACAAACCCCCAGGGTATTAACTGGTACGTATGTGTATTTCAAAAATAAGCCCTCTGTCAGTTAACGATATGAAAGGTTCGTTTTTATACATGCAGTACACTACGAAATTTAATTAGATATTTCGTAAGCGGGCACTTACAGACAAGCAAATGTGTGTAAAACGTTCGTCTGCACTTAATTCGGTGAAGGGGATCAGTGTTCTCAATTTTTACCTACATGACACAATATTTGCATATCTACTGGAGGCACTATTCAAGGTCAAGGTGACAAACGCGATCTGTTCGAGCAATTTGTATGGTATGCTGAAACTGCCTTATTTGGACATTCCATTCATGTTGTAATATTTCATCATTGTATGCTAACTATATACACTAGTACACTACCCTTCATAAATAAATATCCACTAACCAAACAGGTTTTTAGCTCACTAGAGCTGGAAGCTCAAGTGAGCTTTTCTGTTCACATTTTGTCAGTAGTCCGTCTCTCCGTCTGTCTGTCTGTAAACTTTTTACATTTTCGACCTCTTCTCCAGAACCACTTGGCCAACTTTAACTAAACTTGCCACAAAGCATTCCTTGGTGAAGGGGATTCAAGTTTGTTCAAATGCAGGGTCACGCCCCAGTTTAAGGGGAGATAATTAAGAATAAGCGGAAATTTTGTGGCATGTGTTAAAAGTATTCCCAAGAGCCATTTTGCCTGGAAAGATAAAACTTATGGGGAATCATCCTTTATACATGCAGGTAGTGTAGATTCAAGCTTCTTAAAAATCATGACCCCCGGGGGTAGGGCGGGACCACAATTGACGATCAAAGTTTTGTGTAGAAATATATAAAGGAAAAATCTTCTCAAGAACAGCAAAGCCATGATTGGTCATATCTATATGAGAGCATCCTCAGGTAGTATAGATTCATGTTTGTTCACATCATGACCCCTTGGGGTAGGGCGCGACCACAAGGGACGATCAAAAGTTTTACATAGAAGTATAAAGGATAAACTTTAAAAATTTTCTTCTCAACAAAGCCAAAATTGGTCTTACTTATAAGCAAGCATCCTCAGGTAGTGTAGATTCAAGTTTGTTCAAATAATTACCCTTATGGGTAGGCTCCGAGGGACGATCACATTTTTACATGAAAATATATAGGAAAAATCTTTTAAAATATTCTTCTCAAGAACAGCAAAGCCACGATTGGTCATATTTATATGAAAGCATCCTCAGGAAGTGTAGATTCAATATTGTTCTAATAATTACCCCTTGGGGTAGGGCTGACCACGAGGGACGATCAAAGTTTTACATTGAAATAAACAAGGGATTTTTTTTTTATTTCACGGACAATGCAAATCCATGATTAATCATATTCAAATTGAAGCATCCTCAGGAAGTGTAGCTTTCCAACCTATGGTGGCGTCTACGTATGAATGAAACATTCTCGAAAAGGACGTTAAACAACATATAAACAAATCAATAAATCAAAGTGGATGCATCATAAACGACAGTTGGAAACGCGGGATAATTTATACATACCCATCCGGTATAATCCAAATTTATATCATTACAGTTTTGTCTATCAACGCCTCGTGTCATAGAAGCTTGTTTTTTGGATGATGTATTTTGTGTACGAGGTGTTTTTCTAAGTATGTTTTATAATAAAATCTTGTAT
This sequence comes from Saccostrea glomerata, assembly GCA_003671525.1. Classification (NCBI taxonomy): domain Eukaryota; kingdom Metazoa; phylum Mollusca; class Bivalvia; order Ostreida; family Ostreidae; genus Saccostrea; species Saccostrea glomerata. The sequence goes on from PRKT01000014.1 coordinate 2,776,756, forward strand.
AAATGTGAAGATATAAATTCGCTGAAAATAGCATTTCTATAAGACATCAAAATATGACATCTTTTAAAATGGTAATCAAAGCGATTCTTAATTTTCATTTTAATGTATTTAGACAGACTTAACAAAAACACACGATACACGAAATATACCATCCTAAATCCAATTAAGCGTCCATGCCTCTTGCAGCATAGTCTGTGTAATGATTGACATATACATGTTACAAAGATCTTACCAACAGGTAGAAGATTTACTCATCATCCGAATAAAAGAAGACGTTTTTATCATTTTTGATTTTTTATATTTTATAACAAATGCACTGAAGCACATACCGGTTCTATTATTTTATTTTCATTCGGAGCTTTTTTTTTTCTATGGCACTATGTTGTGGAAGTAATTTGGAAAATTGATACTCTGTTTGTTTACGGCCGCTCTGATGCATCCATTTTACCTGCTGAAATATATTTAAAGATTCCCAATCTAATCTTTCAGGCTCTTGTTTTATTTTATGTAAAATAGATTTAAATTGTTTTTTTTTTAAATATTTTTTTTCTTGAGGTCGTAACTTTTGTTTGCTTAACATTTATCATCCAGGTAGAAATAATTAAACTTTGGAGTTTTTGTAGAACAGAAATTAAGATGCTTATTTGATAAACCCTTTAATGAACTTTCTTTGGTCTAAATTTCATACCTCAAAAGATTGGTTCCATTTATTTTGAGGAATTTAATGTTGGTATTAAGGTCTTTCCATTTTCACGATTTTAAGAGTTCTAAATTTAAAAAATGCATTCATTTTCATAAATTATAGCTTGAATTAACCAATTACTGCAAAAAGGCATAAATTGTCTTTTTTTTTCAAATGAGAGACATAAATAAACAGAAGTGTATGTCAACATAATTTTTGTAAATAGTATTATGAAAATTATGTAAAAACTGGTTCAATTGCATAATTCTGATGCTGAAAGGTCAAAAATACTTGCTACTTATAAAATACTTTTGAATTTGAATATCAGTACTTTTTATAGAAGAACAATATAGAGCATGCCTGGGTGAAGATATCTGAGAGGGAGTTATTGCCCTTGTCGACATTTTTTAAAAAATGAAAAACTAATTGAATATCATTACATCTATTAAAACATCCTTCCAAAAGATATTGTTCTATTGGGTATGAATTTAAATTAACAACAGTTTTTGCTAAAAACCTATGACATCATAGGAGGATGGAAAAGCCTTTAATGCGGGGTCTCACTCCGTGTAATTTTCATATATAAATTAATAAAATGAAGACTATATAACAGTTTTTGATTTTATAAGCGTAAGATGCACTTTCTGAATAGAAAATCAATAGTGCTTTTGATTTTCGAGTTGGAAAACCAATTTGTTTTGAGTTTAAAGAAGTCCAAATTTTAAATAATCAGACTTTTTAATAAAAAAAAGTGTTTGTATGACAAAAAATGGCAGATTCCATACGAATTTTTGTTTTACTTTATCCACAATTCTGGTGACGTGGCAAGCCACCGATTACCAAGAAATCCTCTCCAGAGAAATAACTCCTTCTAAACAAAAATATCAATAATCAGACTAAAAACACCCACGCATTCTGGCTTGTTGCTAGGCAACGGACTTTATATTGTCGTCTGCTACTTTTTTGGCATGCAGGCAGCTTTATAAGTTCTATCCCCGGCTACTGGGTCAGACAAGTTCCATGCAAGGAATTTTTATGAATGTGCTCTCCTCCTTCCAATCAATAACGACTAAACATGAACGGTTTCATTCATCTAAAACAAACATGAATCGATCAGAATACATGAATGACATGATGAAAGATCCGCTCGTAGGAAACTCAAAAAAGGGGAACACTTCTACTAAAAAGGATGAATAAACATAGTAATTCAATGTGAATACGTAGAACTGTCTTCTGATCGTACATTGTAAAACAAGTTAACATGATTCTCCATGAAATGTTTCAAATTAATAAAAAAAAAAATGGAAGTAATTCTATTATCCATGAAATGTTTCAAATTGATAAAAAAAAAATTAAAGGAATTTTAATATTAATTAAACAATCTTTATTGATTTGATAATCTATTTAAGTTAACGACATAAATATATAGTGCATTCATTTGAAATTTTAACAGTAACAATTTCATAGAAGTATTTTTAACATGTAAAATAAATACTTTTTCTTGATTTTAAAATTTGCATCATTGTGGACAATTATCAAAAGAACAGACTGACACTAGATGGCAGTTTTCAAGTGCATTGGTACGATAAATTAATTTTCTTTAATACCACTGATAAATACATAAGGAAGAAGTTGGTATCACAAGGCTATCTATCTGAAGCTAGTCCTTTTGGATTTTTAAGAGAGCAATTGACTTCTACAGTTGACGGTTTACTTGGACATTTAAACTTGAATCGTGTACGGGAGTACAGAATTGATAACGCATTAGAAAACCTTTCTAGTGGTCATACGGGTGTTAGGGGCACTAATATGTGAAGACCGGGAGTTGAGGGTAGGATGGTTGTCGTATTCTTCAAGGACCATTATATGTGCTTGGAAATAACCCGTTAATTTCGTTTAATTAAATGTTGAGCTAAATACTTATATCAGTAAAGAGCTACCGTACATAGCCCTAGTGTAAAAGTCAGCGCTCCTCGTAAAAGTCCATTGAAAGCCAAGATTTCGAAAATTCTACACTGGATACACAACCTTTGTAAGTACAACATGTTTAAAGGTCTGACTTTCAAAACGAATTGTTCACAGCTCTTATTGCATATTAGAAAACAGATAGTCAAGAAAATTAAATGGTAATGAGGTGTTTACGGATATACTTATTCAAAATAAAACGCAAAATGTCAAGGCCTTTTGTGAAGCAACCAAATTAAAAAAAACATACAAAAATAGATTCTATTTTAAAACTAAAATGTTTTTGCAAAGCTATCCTATTATCACATAAAGTTAATGTCATATAAAATTAAGGAAAATCCAAGTCTCTATCGAATATGGGTTGGTTACTTGATATTGGTATGACAGTCACGGGTAAATGTAAATAAGTGTACTACATGGAGTCATATTCAATTTTCTATATCGAATGGACAAACTCGCATTCAAAATTTAAAAAAAAGAAAAGAAATTGGTTAAATGTTTCTGAATATTTTGAAGCATCCCAATAAAGCTGATCTTTCGAATATAAATCGTAGTTTATTAATTACATTTCAAATTAAATTAAATTTGAAATTCATGTTATCATTACAGATTATTTTATATATTATTAATTAAGTTCTCGACTTCATGAAAGCAGCATCAATTTTCAAGTGTAGGAACATTTCTTCTACTTACAGTATATGTATATTTTTAAAAAAAGATAGTCGATGTCAACTGATAATAATTTATTGATTTATGAGGCATCTCAATCTTAAACTTCCATTTTCATACAAAAAGGTAAAATAAATTTAATACATTTTCAATGAAAAAAATATTATTAACATTTAAATTTACACATAGGAGTTAATGATATATTAACAGGTGTTGATACAAGTAATATTATGTATAAGTATAAAATACAGTTTGATTGTGGGTTTTTTTTTACAATAAGCAAATAACTTGATCTTCTACCCCCTGCTTATAAAATACGTCAAATTATTCTGGATTACGTCATGTTGACAAATGCATTGCAGTCAAACAATTTTTTCCTGTTTGTGTACTAAATAAAAATAAAAATTAATACAGCTGTAATTTTTATGTTGTTTTAACAATAATGCAGATAGCAATCATATGTTATTTTATTCAATGGTATTTTTCAAAATTGTTTCTTTTGCTTGTTGCAGTTTCAAACATTCAGCATATAAGTTAGACCCCACCACCTTTTTCAAACTTTAACAATGCTGCAGGGGTTCACAGTTGGTGTTATTATTGAATGGGGAATCGTACTCCTTCGAGGTATTTATTGAAATGAAACATATGGAGATAACGAACAGTATTCAAGATCAAAAGTCCATAAAACAATACAAAATAGGAGCAGCGCAAACACGGACCTCCAATACATCAGAGGTGGGATCAGACGCATGGAGGAGTGAGCAACCCTGCTTATTATTTTAGATAACAGCTTACCCCCAATTTAAATGTACTTAGTTAGTTGAATTTTTAAGCATGATTAGCATAAGTTATATTTCATTTCCATTCTTACATTGATGCAACATATCCCTTTAGACATGAAATAAAAGATACTACAGAGTTCGACAAATCTGTTTCGTATTTTAATGATTTTACAAGAAAAGAAATTTTGATGGTAACTCAACAATAAAACTTTAAGATGAGCTTGATGACTTTAACTTCCCAGTAGCAAAATAATATTATAATATATACTAAATATGGAGTTCATGTCTTCTGGTTGATTTGATACGCAAGACTACGTACGAAACGATGCAAGCTAAGTACTAGTATTTACAAATAAGTTGATGAAACAAGGATATCAACAGTCTCCTTGAAAATCAACAATTCGCAAATTTAAGGGTCGATGCAATGACCTTGTCAGCAATATATCATTACGGTAAGTCGAATTTTGAGGGGTTTTTTTAAAACAACTTTGAGGTCATTATTTTGACACTGAATAGTCTACGAATTCTCCCGTTTACCCGATCATGCAGGTGTGATAGATCGACAGGGGATGCTTAATCCTACATGAAACCTGATCCCAAGACCATAAACTGAGAACAGACTTAAGTCAAAATTTTGATTCTGAACAACTTAAGTTATATTAAACATAATGTCTTAAAATGTTACAGTTTTGTGTAATATTCAAATTCCAACAAATGATGCAAATTTAGCTTCATTATCAAATTCTTTGGAAAATTTATACTGATTAGAAATTTTGACTTAAGTCTATTCTCAGTTTATGGTCATGGGGCCTGATCTCACATCTAATTATTTAAGAGGTCCATTTTTAGCTCTGCTCCCGATTTACATACTGGTAAGTTTCAATGCACTTTTGAACTTTTTGGGGGGCTATCTTCAAATTTAATTAATGAACTTAATGAAATGTTCGACAAAAAAATCAACCAACGATATCTTTAATTGATTCCAATGGATTTAGTGAAAGGTGTTGATGAAAAGTAAAAATTTTACAACTAACCTACGGTTTAAAAAAACTTGTAAAATCTTAAAATGTTGCAACTATTTGCTGAATTATATTATTTAGTTATTTCAGTGAGCTTTTCCGTATACAAATCAAATTTCTACATGATATTAATGAGATCAAATAATCATTTCGTTTTTCGATTTCTTTTTTGTTGATTGTTTTGAAAATATTTTATTGTATAATTTGTACAAAAAGATTTTTTTTACAAGTTCTTACAACTAAGAAAAACCTTTCCCTGTAATATATACACTATTTATATTATTTTCTTTTATTCTTTTGCTATAAAGTATAAATGAGTGGTAAATCATGAATAATTTTATACAGGAAAGAAGTTTCAAATTTTTGTAAAATTTAAATTTACAGAGACATTGTAAGCTTCAAATCCTTAGTTATGTTTATTGTTTTAAAGACGTTATACTAGAAAACACTGAGGAAGGGGTATATAAAGTGTACGTAAATGTTTATCAAGCTATCGAACTGTCTTTCTCGAGATTTGTACTCTAATAAGAAAGATGTAGAACGCTTGCTTATCACCAAGGTCATCTATTCTAAAAATGTCTTTTATATTAAGGCTTTGTAAAGACCGTATTGAACTTATTGTATTAAGCCCTGTTTTTTTTTTCAATTTAAGTACATTTTTAAATTAATCTTGTATTTTTAAGAATAACACTCGCACGATTCATGATTCAAGTAATAGTTTGCAAAGACTTTGAAATATTAGTGTTGACACATATGTTAAATTATAGCACGACATCAAATTTGATTGTTTAAAACAATTTTAATGTAACAAAGGGTTTTTTTCAAACATATTGAATATAAATCCTCATACACTTTTTTGTTAGATAATAAGAATAATTTCTAAAAATTAAAAAAAGAAAACATAGACCGGGCACATTTTTATTAATTTAATTTCAAATATTTATTTAACAGTTGATATTTTTACTATCGTTTTTGTGCAGCTTATGTTTCTGTACAAATTAGAATTTTAATGCTAAAATAAGCTTCTTTTCGATTTTTGACTATGTAGATTTGAAGTTAACAAAAAACATAAAAAAAGGTACATACTAATTGTACGATGCATACATCATACAGGTTAACTATAATTAAATGTACATGCGCAAATATATCATATATATGCATTTCATAGATTTCATTTAAAATCTTACTCTTCTATCTTTTGAATAAAAACTAACTTCTATTTTCTAGATATGTTAATTAATTAATTAGTAATTACCCAATTAAAAATTATATATACGTGAATTTTTTTATGCCTTAATATAATATTACCTTTAATCCATGCAAAGTAGTCATTTAGAAAAACTTCCAGTTTGTCCCATGCGTTTCGGCGGTTGTATGGTTGCCATGGTACGTCATTGCCCCTAACAACGTGACGATAGCAGTCTATGCAGAGTAATGAAGAGCACGACACATTCGAGCGTTGAAGTCAGGTATTGGATCCATCAGGCAGTTCCTTTACGTCAATTGACGAAAAAAATTGCATCATAGATTTTACAATTGAAGCAATCCGTTAATTTTCCACAACAAAATCATTAAATTTATTTTTTTTACGCATTCAAGAAAGTTCTCTTAGTTTTGAAAACTGCAGCCTGCAGTCCCGTGCCATTTCTTTTTTTGGCTGACACTGTCTTGCAAAGGTGCTGCATCTCCGTGACAACACACCTGAAGACTTCCACAAAAGAATGGCAGAGGGTGGGGAAGGATCCACGGACACAAAATCAGAAAATGTTGAAGGTATGTCATTTTCATTCCATGCACTCATATGATGTTACGATTTCCATGCTAAATCTCATTAATTTTGTTTGCAGAATCATGTCGCATTCTTTCCAAGATTTTATTCAAATATGAGCAAAATTTGTCAAAGTCTTGAGAAATACCTCGGGAATAAATTCTCCACGATAACATTTCCCCCGTTCCTATCAGGAAATTCCCCACAGTACATTTTCATTCATAGTAAGCGATTTTCACACTCCGTTCTTATTATAGAAGGCACGTGTAGATCGAAGTCCTTGATCGTGTGTGTATTCAAAGTAAAGGAGACTGATTTCCCTAGGACAAGTTATTGATTTTATCGACGAATGCCGATTCTGACAAATGCCTCGCTCTCTTTAATAAAGAATTCCATTTGTGTCGTCTCTGAATGAACATCGATTGATGTTAGATCTTTTTCCCATAGTATTTTATTGTTGACGATGTGTCACTAATTACCCCACTGGTTTAATGAAATAACAAAAATAAAATAGTGTTATTGTTAACAAGACTTAACTTGAAATCATTTAGTAAATAGTAATCTATCCTATATTTTATAATACTGACAATTTAATATTGAAAATAAGTATAGTTTAAGCATATTTAATAGTTTAGTGGTTGTAATTTTTCTCATAACTCATTATACAGCTTTTAATAAAAAGATATCGAATTGCAAAAAATGTGAAAATTATCATTTTTACGCCAATTTCCACATGTAATATATATTTGAAAGGAAAATTATTTACAAAAAATGGCGTGAAATTATAATAATCCGTAGATATATTGTTTTTTTACCGCGATATAGACATTTATCACGAAAAAAAATCTCTTTTCTGTCTAAAAGTTTACAATGTACCTTTAAGAAATTAAAACACAAAATGACATGACAAAACTCGATTATATTATATTATTAATCTTTATTATAATGTTTATTTCTATTTGTATTCAAATAAATAAAACAATCATTTATGTTCAATGTATAAAATTCTTATTTTAATTTTTTTTTTTCAATTTTTAAAATCTTTTATCATCAATTCGTTTATTGCACATGTAAAAGTAATTTCTAATAGCACGCCACACGTAAATACAGCTTAACACACTTTTTTAAACTCACATGGTTTTCACACAAATTAAGGTCACATTGCTATTATGAGAAATTGTTTAACGAGGCAACAAAATATATTTTAAAAGTGATTTCTTACTTACTTAAAGTTTGTTTAACTAACTTAAAACATAATTCACACAAAAATATTGGTAGGATTATGATATACTCTTTGCTGATGGATTGTGATAGTTCCCAGATGGTTTTTTAGTGGTTTCTCGTAAAATGTAGCTGCCTTTGTATCTGTTCTTTTTAAAGCAGTTCTTTGCCTTGCAGTGACTCAAAAACAGTGGAAATCATGTAACTTTTTTATTTCTGTACAATAACATGACTATTTAAAGTGCAAGATGATATTAGTATTTGTCATTTATTTGACTGCTTTTCATGTTTAAAAGCTGGCATTTTCTATGGTTACTCTTTGAATATAACATAATGAATGATGCATCCGACCGAAAAACTCTAAAGTTTCAGGCCATAAATGTTAAAAGATTTTCCTTTCATGGAAACAATTTACTATTTTAAGAGATGAACAAACTTTTTTATCTTGTCTTTTGGCATGATTTCTTTATGCTGCATTGCCATTTTTCGGCGCTGAATTTTGACAAAACCACAACGAGTATGGAAAATGTGCAAAGAACTTCGAAAAATACTCAGCTTAAAAATGTCAATTCGAAAATTTCAATTAAATAGTATAAAAAAAGCTGGACTATTTTAATTTGTAAATACATGTGGTGAAATCATACAGATGTAACGTAATACAGATGTCATATCATTTATTAATGAAGTCCCATTTAAAACATCGACTTAAAAACTTTAAGATTTTAAATGTAAAGAATATGTACCGTTTACATGAGATATTAAATACACATTAGGGCTGTGTCTCGTATTAAAAGTTTATAATGTTCATTTTATTGTAAAAAGAATGTGACCTTAATTTGTGAGAAAAACCATGTGAGCTTAGAAAGTGCGTTGAGCTGTATACGCTTGTCACTAGATATAAACAAACAGAATAATTTGAAAAATTAACACTTATTAATTATTATCATTACTCAGTATCTAGTTCTATTTAAGCATTTTGTTAATTGTTTTTAGGCATATTTATATTTTAAAAGTATCAACAACTTTCGCACGTACCCGGTGCATTTAAATTCATTTTATTTAAGACAAATGTGTACTAAACACAACAGAAATGTGTTTTGCTTATATTACTTACGATTGATACAACATTTTATGAGTTGCATTTTGGAGAATTTTATTTTGCTATTAAGTTTTGCTTATATTACTTACGATTGATACAACATTTTATGAGTTGCATTTTGGAGAATTTTATTTTGCTATTAAAATGTGTCATTATGATGAATATGTAGGTAATTTAAAGCTTTATGATCGATAAGACTTAAATAAGGTATTGAATTGTTTCAAAAGAAAGACTTCTGTCCAATAAAATGTATAATATTATTAAAGAAAACAATATTATACTGGAGGGCAATAATGTAATTTTGCATCATTAAGAGCTTGTAAACAAATATGCATGTATTATAAATATAAATACAAAAGATTATAAATGTTCCTTTTCTATGTCCTTGAAATTTTTAATGGAAATTTTGCGACGGGATGTTTTGACATCAAAGTAGTAGCTTATGTTGCTTTGAATACGATAATACCATCCGCTTTTCCCCTATTTCATTTTTACCCCCCTTTTAAGGACCGATTTTCAACATTTTCTGAGAAAATCATTCACGTTTTGAGATGGATAATATTTATAGAAAAACTCTGCCATTCGGGTGTATCATCATGTTTAGTACTCAAATCTAATGTTAAAATATCTTTGATATACGAAGATATTGAAAATAATATCTTAAATTTATCTAAGTGTAAGTTAAAACACCTCAAACTCAACGAAAAATATGTAGGAATTAAATATATTAATACAGTTATAAGGGGGGAAATTTTTGTTAGTACATTTTTTCAATTCATTATTATTGATTGTATTATAGTAAAATTAAATATAAAAAGAATATTTTTAAAATATGTTTTATAATAATAAGAATTATTCTAAATGCCATGTCACAAAAACAATGAAAAATTTTCGTAATCATAAATTATAAAATGGACATTTTCCTGAGAATTGAAATAATACCAATTTAGGTAATTATTTTTAAAATAAGATCATTTAAAAGGCGAGGAAATAAGGCCATCTTAAAAAAATTGTTTGGTTGCCTTTGTCCGATCGATTGACTAAAAATGGCCCGACTCATTTACATTTCAACACACAATATTTTTAAAAATATTCTTAATATTTTATCCTGTCAACAAGCGTCTCCGTATGAGTTAAAAATTCTCGAGAAGGACTTTAAACAACATACAATCAATCAATCCTCTCAACAAATATGCTGACATTTTCAGGGGAAAAAATTCCCATCACCTACCGACCCAGTAACTTTACCCTATAATGAGAGGGCAAACAAAGTTTATTTTAAAGATGACTTAAATATTTATCGTTTTAAGAACTAGAATTATAATTCACCAAGAAACATTAAAAAAAATCAAAAATTGAAAAGATATGAGGTCATTTGAAAAAAATAAAAATTTGGAGCAGAGTTAAATATAACAGACTTCTAAAACATTAGAGTTTGGATCAGATGCAATGAAGAAGTAAGAGGTAGGTGTGAACAGTCGACACAGGATGCTAATTCCTCTATGGCGCTTGATCCCACCTCTTACGTTTTAGAGGTTCGTTTTAGCTGTGCTTAAAATTTTGGTTGTTTCAAGAAATCTTGAGCTTGATAAAATTTCTATGTCTTCATATTTCGTGGTTTTAAGAAATAAAAAGAAGTCAATATATTGTTAATGAGAAATAAAATCAACAGCATTCTGCAAGTACGAAATATATTTTTTTAAAAGTAGCTAAAGTTTGGCACAACTTAAATGTGTAGAAGGTCCGTAGAATTGGGTAATAGTTAATACATCGAATTCAAAATGTTGCATATATTTTAGACTTGGAACTTTCATATTTAGTTTCAAAGTGGAAAGACGATTTGTTTAAATTTTAACATTACAGACATCTTTAATTTAATTAGTTTTGCAAACAAAATTTGAAAAAAAATCGTCTTGAGAAGAAACATCTCAAAAGCATTATGGTTGAAACTAATCGAAATGACTAACAATGGAAACATCTGTGAACTGCTGAATAAATTTTGAAAAATATAAGATATTGTAAAGCATAAATAATATTGATTATATTTTTAAATGTATTATTTATTATTTATTTATTCATCTGAATGCTTAAGTTTTTTTGTTTTTGATACAATCAAATCATCCCAGTACTCTTACTAAATATACAATCTTACTTAATCTTCGTTTGCTAATTTGAATTAAAATTGATGTCTTCCGATCTTACATTGTGATATCACGGTCTTACGATGTAAACGTAAAATTCATCGATGTGATTTATTTTTGAAAAAATATGTTCATTACATCTTTAAATGTAGTCCTTTGTAAAACAACATGACTTCGTGAAATATCTTAAATCTGAATTGATGTCTTAAGTTCCCCTGTGAATACAATTTCAGGAGAATGACGTCATTGAGGCTAGATTTTTTTTCTTAATTGTCAGGACCACGTAATGTTTGAAATTAGGTACGTCATTCCTTGCTAATGGTTTCTACTTCTTGTTCATCAAGTATGAGACCTTTGTCTAATACGAATATGTACAAATTTTGAACGCATGATTTTTTTTCCTTAAGTGTCTACAAGTTCTCCTCAAGATAAATATAGCTACAGTTCCAAATTAAAATTCAATAACTCGTGTATACTATTTTATCAGTTTGTATATCTTCTGTTTAAAAAACGAAAGAAAGAAAAAAACAACAGAAAAAGGGAAATGACCAAAAAAAGGACGACTGGAATTAAGAAAGTAATAAAAGTTACCTGCAAATTCTTGTATGTACGTATTTACAATAATTTGAACTTGGTCTGTAAGGGATGTAAAAGAATTAGAATGGTTTGCTTCAAACTCAGAGACATTTGAATATGTCATTGATAATAGAAATTTCCGGTCACTCGTAGTCATGTTTTCATATATAGGTATTTATTGATTTGCTTTATTTATCATTTATTAAATTGTTTATTTACTTAGTCATAAAAAGTGTGACAGGAAGCTTAACTCATCTGATTTGAGAGACAATGTATATACTTCGATAGATTATTGACTGAAAATGTACATCGAATGACTAAACCATTGTTGTCCAAAAAAATTTATCACACACGTGCAAAAAATATTTTGGATTTTGGATTTTTTGACTATTATTTTATTTATTCTAAATAAATTCATTTTATTTTTGACAGTCATACTATTTTTTGCAGTAATAAAACAAACAATAAAATACAAAAATACAATATTTTAATCATTATTTTAAGTTTGTTTTTCTATCCTTTTTTTTTTGGTTTTTGTTTGTTTGTTTGTTTGTTGTTTTTTTTATTTTTTTTTTTTTAAATCTTTTTTTTCTTGGGGAGGGGTGGGGGTCGTTGTTTTTGTTGATGTTTTTTAAGAGAATAATTCTTAGATTCTTAAATTGGCTTGCTTTATGTTTTGCTGTTTGTAATTGAGATGGGAGAAGTTATTTAGAATGAAAGATTAACTATGCATTAAAAATATACCCCATACCGGTCCATCCCATGAAGGACATCTCAAAAAATGTAAAATAATTTTCAAATTGATCATATAAAGTTGCTTATCTTAAACTATTTTTAAGAATAAAAAAAATTACATGTTCATTTTCTAGAACTTAGAATTAATTTCATTTATTGCATAAATATCTCTTCAGTTCGTGTTTTATATTGAAACAGTCATATATTTTTGATGACAGGTGATGCATGTTTCTGATTCTAATTTATATTTTATGCAACTAATAGTTACTTGAAGAATTAAAAATTGTTAAAATGTTATCGTTTTTGTTCGATTTTCATCCGACTAGAGGCTCTCCGTAAATCTTCTTGACTGTAGTCTCCATCATTCTGACGCATATGTTCACCAAGTCACGTGGTCCTCACATCAGGAGTGTTAGCTTGATGGCGCGACCTCTAAATATATAATGGTCTTTATTAGGACAAATTAAAGCGGTTTGATGATCAAAACTAATTTCAATTACTTACTTCATTTATTTCCCGGGCGACAATTGAAGGCGTCATCAATGTTTTTGCTAGTCTGCTGTCAAAGTGACGAAAATTTTGGAGTTTTTTAATTTAATTTTTTATTGTAGTGAAAATTGTGTTACCTACAGTAGTAGAAAAGAATTTACCTCTAAACATTAATACCTTTAAACAATATTAATAACAAAATATACATTTTAATAGTATATATATAGAAATAAATTCTTTGCATAGTCATTCATGTATATTATTAAGTCCAAATTTATCAAATTGTGCAATGTTATACGTACTTTTCTTTTGTAAAATATGAATTTTAATAGAAAAGAGAAGAGAAGAAAAGGGGAGAAATGGATTTAGCGGCTGAGGAATCACAATTTTTCGTGGGGATAATTTTCGATATTTTTGTGGTTTGAGGAGACCCACGAATACATGCGATAATTACCTACTGCTTTATAATGTTTCTCCTTTTGTATTAACGACATCAAATCCCCTGTCGCCAGTTAAGTTTCCACAAAACCATAAAAATTTTACCCCACGAAAACTAGTAATTTTATCTTTTTAGAGCAGATATGCATTATACGTAATGTATCAAGGTTTTTATTTAAAAAAAAAAACAATAAACTATTATATAGAGTATGTATAAGTCTGAATTTCTTTTGGTAGCCTTCAGTTTAATGAACTAAATGGTGATCTCACCCATCTAACCTCTGAGGTTATCATTGAACATGGAACTACACGATATCACACGCGTAAAATATAAACATACTGAAAAATCACTATTTCGAGTGCTTAGTAGGAAATACTTGATAACTGTCTGATGAAAAAGTTTCAGAGTTATGTTTCTTTGATTCACACTTTAATTCGTGGTCTTTCACCATTCAATATCAAAGGCAAACTGAAAACTACGTCTGATGCAATAATTGTTTATTAAAGACGTTTTGCATCGTCATCTGTTGCTGCTTATTTCTCAGAAAGAAATAGTTCCCCAACTTCGGTACCAGGAAGTAATTCAGAGTCATTGCACTTCAAAGGAGGAGGAAATTAAAATCTGATGTTCGTCATAAATTTGATTGATTCTACTTCCTGTGTGCTGAATATATTAATCAATTTAAAAAGTCCCCCGCGTTGCGCAGTGGTAAGAGCGTCTGCTCTACAGCCCCGAAGTAAGGAGATGGTCCTTAACTCGCGGATTCGAATCTCACTGTGGAAAGTGGAGACCGGTCCTTTAGATGAGACCGAATAAACCGAGGTCTCGTATCGCAGTAAGTGCTGGCACGAAAAAGATCCTTCATTGCTCCATGACCGTAAGTGCCAAATATAGGACAATACTTGCATATCTCCACCGGCAATTGCAGGTGTCTCCATTTGAGTTAAAAATTCTTGAGAGGGACGTTAATTAAACAACACTCAAACAAATCAACAATTTAAAAAAAAAGCTCTCTCTCTCTTTCTCTCTCTCTCTCTCGTTTATATTTATTTTGTCTTCCTACGCACTTTTCCAGAACAAATTATTCCTCTGCAAACCACTCTTTGTTCATTTTATGCATTGCCCCCAGAGACACTCTCTGGTCTATTTTTATCATTTATCGGATTATGAGTGCTCATGATAGCATATAGCCACTACCAATGTTGACGGAGGGTTTGATCTGTACAGAGCTTATTGCGTTTCTGCCGTAGTATCTGGTTAACCATTCTGCGGTATTAAAAAAACTTATTGTCTCTTAGCATCAGTGCATTTGTACTTACCATTATCAAAATCCTATCAATCAGTTCAAGAATTAAAAAAGTGCATCAGTATCCTTTTTTTTTTTTTGGTCGATTCTTTCACCATCTGTACGGATAAATACAGGATAAATTATCACGTATTTTCATTTCTTAATTAAAGTCAAGCTCATTATTTTCATAGATATCCTATTTATTTACCATTATTTACCATTTACCTGAACATGATAAAAATTTTGCTTGCTATTATTTACTTTCAAAACGTGTCTTGTGTGGCATCTAAAGAAAAAATTATTGTTATGATTTTATTGTTCATTTTCTAATAAGACAACAATCGAAAGTATAAATGTTCTTTATTCATCTCTAACTGTATATATTGAAACAGTATTTTGTTTTCTAGCAGATATACATAAAATCGTCACCTTAAAATCGAAAACATTCTTAATAATAAAAATAATTTTAAATTACTGTTTTTTTTAATTTGTTTGACGTCCTTGATATTAAGGCAATGTCTGTTGTGGAATATGATAACTTTCCTGTATGTTATGACGGTATTTCCTTGAATGCTAAAAATTTATGATCCTAGATCGCATTTTTATCGTGAATAC
Source organism: Saccostrea glomerata (assembly GCA_003671525.1). Lineage (NCBI taxonomy): Eukaryota > Metazoa > Mollusca > Bivalvia > Ostreida > Ostreidae > Saccostrea > Saccostrea glomerata. The sequence continues at coordinate 2,792,244 of PRKT01000014.1, forward strand.
TGGTTGAAAAAAACCACAGGCCTTTGGATCGCTTAAAAAAAAATTTGTGTGTGTAAAAAAAATATATTTTTTTTTCAACACCTCAATTTTTTTCTAAGCGATCTAAAGGCCTGTGAAAAAAACGTAGTAAGGTTTATATAAGCGTTATTGAGCTTATACTTTGCATGGTATAGCCTTTCTTACTTTTGTGCTTTTACGCATTTTTGAGTGTTATGCCTTTTAAATTTGCGATAAACACTTAAGATGTCTTTTGATTTTTCTCGAAGTTCTATACTCATAAAGTATTCGAAATAAACATTTTTTTTAGATACCAGTTTAATTATAGGAATATGCCTGTGTGAAAAGATGAAGTCTGAAACTTTTGGTGAATAAAAAGAATTTTTATGTATAATTTTTATGTATAATGTTGATGTCGTTAGAAACCCTAAGCCCCATATGAATATTGAGTGAGTAAAAATCAAAACGGGAGTCCATAAGCAGTGAACGAGCTCAACAAACTTTGATGCAAAACAGTGTAATGTAGTTGCTCTAGAGTCGTGGCGTATGGAGCTGGCCACAGGATCATGAAACAGACTTAGACTTAAGTCAAATTTTCAAATGCCTGTAACAGGTTTATCAATTATTGAATTAATCTAATAATTTGCAGTTAACAACATGTTTATGAATCAAAATTGAAACACATTTCAATTTTGATCTGTTGCCTTCTATAAATTTTAAATACAGCATGAAGATTTTAAACAAATAAAAAAAATTAAACAGTTTGAATAAAAAATTAGTTGAATTCTTGAAATAGGATACTGGCATATAACATTTTTGGAAGCCCTGGGCATTTTGTCATGATGTATTCAATGTTTTTCAACAAAATCGTAAAAGAAAAAGAAAATAATATTTAAAATGCAAACCATTTATCCTTTCGTTTTTACTTAATTGGAAATTTAAAGGCCATTAGAGAGACTACATAAATAATATGAAGGAAATAAGGAAATAATATGCTTTTGTTTCAGAAGACTAGGCTTGTTATTATATCGCTTTTGTAAAGCTTTTTTTTTCCCCACACAACAAGCCGTCCGTCAGTTAAGTCAGTCAGTCAGTCTGTTTTTTTGTGTCAGCACAACTCCTCATAAACCGCTGCACACAATTTCGTCATGTACTTTGCAGATATTTACGACACAATGTGTAGATGTGTATATTACCAGGAAATTCCGATTCCTTTATTTTTTTCCGAAAATTCCCGCTCTTTTCAACTTAGATTTTTGGCCATATTTGATTTCGAAGATTAACAGTTTGTCAGCGCAACTCCTCATAAACCGCTGCACACAATTTCTTCAAACTTTGCAGAAATTTAGGACACAGTGTGTAGATGTGTATATTATTATCAGAAAATTCCGATTCCTTTATTTTTTCCGGGAATTTCAGCACTTCGACTTTTGAGGGAGCGTGGGTTATGTAAGCTTGCTCACTTTCTCTTTCATCATAATAGTACTTATAATTTTTTTTATTCTACCTTTCAAAATCTGACACATGCTCACAATTCATTGTTAAATACTTTTAACAATACTGACAATTTATTCAATGAAAAACATATACAACTTACTTTTCAATAAAAATGAAACTCAGAAAAGTTCACATCTTTTTGATTGGCCGTGTAAAAAAGCTTCTTCGTTAACATCACTCGGTTTCTATGACGTTGATATTATAGGATCTAGGCTACAGTTTCTCACTAACAATATTTAAGCAGTATTCAAAGACCAAGTTGCACTCTGTGCAACCCACAACACACATGTAAAGCACCCAATATAGAGTTGTCAAATAAATCTCCAATAACTTGCACTAATCGACACAATCATACTTGGGATTATGATGCAATGATGTTCAGTCCTCCTAGTTATTTTAAGGATATGATCAGTAATAAACACGGTGAAGTTTTCACAGTTTTGAATGTTTTATTCTTGTGAATAAAACATATTATTGATTTAATTCGAGTAATTTTAGTGTAAAAATTCAGCAATTTAGATTCCAAACTTATATATTTTTTTGATATTCTGCAGAGACATATGTTTGCCTTTTGACCTACTCGTTGATCATAAATTATTTGGTTGTCTTAAACGAGTTTAAATAATAACATTGCAGGTTTTTTTCTCAATTGAGTCATGTTATTTGTAGTTTATTTGTGGAATCTTGTGAAAAGGGCTTACATCAACTCAGAAATAAGACAAAGTTAATATGTATTTTGGATAAAATTAATGTTATAATTTTATTTTGATGTTTAGATGTTTCGGCTGCAACTCTTATCTGAGAGTACGTATGCTCCTCCACTCAATCTTTGATAGCCAAAGTTTTCTGATTCTTTACGCTACATACGAACCCTTGCTGTAAAAAGTCGGTATTGTCTGCGTCACGTGATCTCAAAACTTACATCATATGCACACTGCGTTTGCCATTGTCAGAAAAGACAAACGTAATTAAAGATTACATAAATGTGTATTTTTTTCTAACATATTTATAATTTGTTAAATAACGGCCATCATCTTATTCGGGAATATACATTTATATACTTCTAAAATACTTATCAAAATTAATATCTATTTTAAAAAATACGGCCATGTTGGTTTGGAAAATTATTTTCAATGAAATATAGACTCCATTTGGTCGCATACCCCTAAACATCTTTATCTCATTTTCTTGAAATGACGACATCACCGAAACGTTATCATACAAGGTTCAAATAATTATTTATAATTAAAAAAAAATTGCCAGAATATTGAATATGAGTTGTATAGACATTTTTTTTCAAATATGGTCGATATCGCACTTTTAAAATAATTTTTTTTTCAATTTGGTCCCAATTTAACGTACTTTGAGTGGGTTTTTTTATTCAGAGTTATGTGATTTTTTTAAAGTCATTGTAACAGGGGGTGTAACTCCTCATATGCAACTGATCTCACCTCTTAAAATTCTAAGAATCCGTTCTTATGCTATTTTCACATAATTATTTGTATCAATTACTGGTACTTTTCACTGTTGATACTGGTAAAGACTTTAAAATAATTTTCTGGCATGTTACATCTTTTAGTCAAATGATTAATTTTTTAAATAAAAAATATTAGGGAAAATTTTCAAAGATGTGATTAATGTTGAACAAAATATAAATTCAATGCAAAACGATCATATTAAATGTACTGAAGTGTCGAAAGAAGCACATATGTATCCATATTTAAAATTTTTATTTTTAATAAAGCTAAGAGTAGATACAAAAAAGATACTTGACAAAAAAGACTTCGTACGAGGGTTGATCCAAAAGTAATGTCACATCTGCGATAAAATTAAAAAAATAGTCGAAGTAAAGCAACAAAATAAGCAATGATGGAAGCTATATTTATTTCTAATCAGACCTGAAAATTTCAATACAACATGATTTATACTTTTAAAAATGTTGCATTATATAAAAGTTCATTTGTGGTAGTCGCCGCAACCTCAATAACATCAAATAACAGATACGTGCCGTCACACACCTGAACGTAAAATTATTCCTTCTCAAAGTAATGGCCTTGGTGCTCTACACACATCTGATGTCTCCGAACTAATTTCTGGAAAACGTTTGCAAACCATTCTCTGGGTAGTAGAGAAAATACCTCGTTACATGCCTGTCTCAAGTGCTGAAGGTCCACGAAGTGGGTCCCTAGGAGCTGATTTTTCAGATGCGGAAAGAGCGCAAAATCACACGGAGCTAGATCTGGGCTAAAAGGGGGGTGAGGCAATTTCTCCATTCCAAGGAGCTCAATTGTTACTACAGTTTCAATTGCCGTGTGCGGTGTTGCATTATCATGATGGATGATGCAGTTACTAAGGTTTTCATAGATATGTCTCTTTTTCTTTTTCAGTGCGGTCATAAGATTTCTGGATTAAACCTGGAAAACATAGCGTTAATCTTTTTTAAGAATAGAAAATATTGTTCTTCTAAATCTAATTATCTGTTTTAAAAAATGATTATCTCTATATTGATTTTTATATAATTATTTTTAATAATCGTTTGTGAATTAGATACACAAATTTTGATTATGTGCTATGGTTTTTAATTATAATCATAAACTAATTAGCCATTTACCTTTGAATAATACGAGGCATTGATCGCTGGTCCTTGTGGGACAGCATGGCTAAGCACAACACCATCCATATCAAAGAAAACATCAAACATGTGCTTCTTGGTGGTTCTGGAAACCCGAGCTTTTTACGAGGTGGTGAATCTGTGCTTTTCCACTGGCTTGACTGTAATTTAGACTCAAGTTCATAAAGATGCACCCAGGTTTCATCCACCGTGATGATGCGCCTAGGCCTGAAGAAAGCTTCTTCTTTTCTCCATCGCCGTAAAAATCTCTCGGATTCAAGAACACGTGTACTCATTAAAATAATTTCATTTTCTTTAATAAGTCTTGTCACCCATCGTGCACTTACTCTTTTAATAGATAAGTCCTCCGTCAAAATTCTCTGTACAGTGTCATAGGACAAACTTAAAGTTTCGCTTATCGCTCTTATTGTCATACGCCTGTCTTCTTTCACAACGTCAGAAACAAGTTGAACATTTCCATCCGATCGTCCATCCTTCTGCATTCCTGTCCTCTGTTGATCATGTAATGACCCATCTCCCTCCCGAAAACGCTGGAACCACCGATAAACAAGTCTCCTATTGACCTTCTTTTCACTAGAAATCTCATTTATCAAGGAAATGGTCTCTAGTGGCGATTTCCCCATTTTGAAACAAGAATGCATAACAGCTCGTTGCGGCGTTTTTCCATATTTGACATTTCTTTCGTTCAAGTCATCGGAATGAAACACAATGTTAATCATCGAAAATGACAATGACGTCATTAATTTCTACCTGAAAACTGGAAAATGACGTAAATTTTAACAATCGAAAAAAAACGGGCAATTTGGCGCGTTTTTTTTTAATTTTTTAAGGTGTTTATTTTTTTATTCCTAAGAAAATGAAGTTCAAAATGAGACGTAACGTTATGACGCGGCGACACCCCCTATGTCACACGTTTTAAACATCTATAAAATAAAAGTTGTAATTAACATTTTTAAACCAAAATTTCAATTTTAATCAAATTTATAAATGTGCATATTTCGGTATATTATATTTTACAATATGACGCAAAATACCAAAGATATCGACACAGTGACATTACTTTTGAATCAACCCTCGTGTACAAATGAAAAAATGTACAAATAGAAAAAAAGTATATTTTTTTTATTACTGATAAGGATTAAACTCATAAGGATTAAAAATTAAAATGTATAATATTACATTATATATTTCTAAAACCTGTAAAGGTTGAGAACACTTTGCACAAAATTCAAATACATGTTTTTAAAAAACTACAACGCATTTCCTACAGATTCCAAAGACTCGTCCATAATCAAGGTCTATTCCATTTACAATATTTAACCTGGTACATCTGGTGACATTTCGTTGTAGCATGTTCTAGGCTATTTTGTCATCGATAATAACAAAAACAAGTCACTTTTTGTGTTGATGCAAATGTCATTGATTATTAAATACTCGAACCAGCTAACTTTGATTGGAAAATGAATTATTGTCTCAATTATTTAATTAAATGTTAATGATTAATAATAATCAATAATTTGTATAAATGAACTCTACCATGAACATAAAACTATTATTTACTATGAATCTTTCTTTTGTTGTTGTTGTTGTTTGTCGCACGCTTGGCGAAGTTGTTAGAGCGTCTGCTCTAGAGTCGCAAAGGAAGGATTTGATCCTAACGTCGTGGGTTCGAAATTCACTGTGGGACGTGAATTAAGATCCGTTCTTCGGATGAGACCGTATAAATCGAGGTCACATGTCGCAGTAGGTGCTGGCAAGAAAAAGATCCCTCTCTGCTTAATGGCCTGAGTGTCGAGTATACGACAAAATTTGCAGTTCTCTTCCCGCAAGTGGTGGTGTTTCCATATGAGTGAAAAATTCTCAAGAGGGACGTTAAACAATATACAATTAATCGATCAATCAAGTCGTTTTTGTCGCATTTTACCAGATACCGGTTGTGTTGTACTAATTTGTTTAATATAAAAGATTACAAATATACTTAACAGAGCACTATGATCGGTTTTCCTGTTCCCTTAATAACTGAGTAATAACTGATTTCAAGCTATATTTTAAGAATTTAGATTTAGACTCAATTATTATTTTTAAATAAGACAACATGTATTTACACTAAGGCTTTTGTGTTGAATCTTTCATCAATTAAAAAAAATCTTTCATCAATTAAAAAAGATAAAGGAAAATGAGAATGTAATAAAAGCAGAAACACTGCTTGTGTCTTCTTGTAGTAATAAAAAATTATAAAATACAAGTGATCATCAGATCAAAGCCTTTTCTAATTAATATCACATGATCTGAGTTTTTCTTGTTAAGCAAAAAAAAAATCTGACGCAATGGCAATTACTAAATTACTCGAAAAAAAATTAACTTTGTTGTGGGAATGTCTAAATAATCAGAAAAAAATCGTACAAATACATGTATCTTTTTGATAATACTACATGTATTAAGAAAAGGGATCGTCATGACATTTAATTTGTCGAGGCAGATCATCATTAACATTTCTTTGAGAAATTTCAGATGAACTAACTTCAAAAATAATCATAGATTATATCCGTAATATTTTGATTGTATTGTATTCATGACTCTATAACGATTTTTATTGGTTGAAAAATTCTTTTGTCAATATCATTAATGGAATTTTGAGTTCATATGATTGTACTTAAAATGTACTTAGAAAACAGAGATCATATGTACTTTTTTTAATTTTAGGTTTTTGCGCCTACACATTTCCATTATTCATTTATATTCCTTTAATAACTCCTCTCATTAATAATTTTAAAAAAAATGTAACATATGAATGATTCTGTGTGTATTTTATTAACACCTACCATTTCTTTTATCTTTTTACATTTTTAAAAAGGAATTTTTATAGATTATTTTCGTAAGAGATGTAAAATATATGTACCTTCATTTCACTTAAGCCAGATATACGATCAACCATTTCCAAAAATTCTTAATAAAAATGTTAAGGTATGTCATAGACATCATCAGCATTTAGAAAAGTTTCGGCTGAACCTCTTACTTCAAAACAATTTATTAAAATTCAATTTTTATAACATATTTAAATAAAAACAATATTAATTATTCAACATTCACTGAAAAAACTGCTTTAAAACTTCATAGAGAAGCAAGATTTATGGGGGACTATTTCTTGTGGTTGAAGGATATTTTAACAGAAAATTCTGCAAATCTGCACATTTAATAAATTTTATATCTTGGAACTTAAGCCACACATACTTTTACATAGAGAATATTTTCCGTTATGATATCCCAGGAATATTAAAAATGTGTCTCAATTTATATTTTCATAATCGATTTTGCACCTTCCATCAACAATCTTTGCCGAGAAATGAATATGTATCAAAGAAGTCGAGATAAAATTTACACCGTTTTTTGCCTGAAATCGCACATTTTGACCAATATTTCAAAATTTTCATCACTGACCCAACTTTTTCTTTCATTATTTTAAACTGCTCGATGCTTGTGACTGATCAGCACTTACGTCGTAAAAGGTTTAATTAAGGAAAATAATTAATTGTCTTTTTAGATGAATATCCCAATTATGTTTCTTTTTAGTTGCAAAAGTTCACACACAAAATGTACGTGCATTAATTTGCAAGATCTTTTCAATGATAAAAATTATTCAGACTAATTTATGAAAAATACGAAAATATCTATTGCCATTGTTACACATGATAAAATATGATGAAGATAAAAGTGATTTACCAAAGAGTTAAAATTTAAGTGCAATAAGGTCAACTTGATTGCATCGTAGCTCAGTTAGATGCACACTGAACCCCTGTTTTCTTAGCAATTTTGAATCATACTACATTACTGTACAGCTGTATATCAGTTCTTATCCAGTTTATACTTTTCAAAAAATTCTTGACATAATAAATTTCGCCAGTTACATACCTTAAACAAAAGCATGATCTGAATGAAATTCAAAATAAATCATTGTGTTTGCATATCCACTGCTCTCTCCTACTATGAACATGTAGTCATCAACTGCGTTCATAGGACTATAGACGCAATTGCTATCACTATGAGCGCAATTGCTCTATCACACTAGTGTAAAACTTATGTACCGAGTTGAGAAGTATATATATGAAATGTTTCATAAGAGGAATAAAAATAAGTTTTTAATAATATTCTTTGAAAAAAAGAAAATTCAGAATACTTAAAATTGCTGATTTATATCTTTAAAAATTCAATTTTGGTCAATGTATTTATTTGTATAATAAAACTTTTTAAAATTGTAGAGAACTGCTATATTTCTATTTTTGTGAATCATGCATATTTGTGCAAAGAACGATAACTCTTCACACTTGGGTAATAACATTCAGAAAGAGAAAATTTCTTTAACTATTATATCTATTTCAAGAATGATTTCAGCTATTAAAAATAAATAGAAAAACTAAAAAAAAATTATAGAAAAGCATTCTGGAGTAATAATCATTATAAAAGTATTCTCATTTTTCATCATAGTGTTAAATTATTGATTTTTGTCAGAGGGTTTTAATAACGTTGATCGATGACGTCACAACTGCATCAAAACAAAAATGTAATGACAGCGCTGCTTGTATCCAGATAACTGTGTTTGAGAGGGAAATACTTTATAAATTGTTTGTGATTTATTAGAGAAAAGGAGCATTAATCAGGTTTACTGATTTAAAAGCTGTATGTTTTTCTTTACTGAAGACAAGAAGCGTTATGTAAGTCAGGATTTCCTCTGATACTTTTGAAAAAAAATCAAAGAATGCAAATATAAGTAATAAACAACGATTATTCAGTGAACATGGCATTATGAATAGCAATAGCTCTGCTGGCATATTTTCCATGATGCGCTAGCGCGCATCATGGAATATGCCAGCAGAGCAATTGCTATTCATAACGCCATGTTCACTGAATAACGTTGTTTATTTCTTAAATGTTTATGCAATATGTAGGCAAAATAATTAGCAACAGTTTTTTTTAATATAAATTAATTATTAGTATTCGATATATCTTATTGCTATCTAATCGACTCTTTGTGTATAAGTGTTTAAAAATAGTACATTTTAGGGAAAATTAAATATTAAAATGAATACGTATTTCTTTAGAATTTTTTTATTTATATATTTATTTGTTTTCTTCCAATGAAATTTTCGCAAACTCGAAAAAAACGACATTTGCATTATGAGTGCATTTTATAGATATCGTGATTTAAAAAAAAAATAAACAAAAGCACAGTAAATATTGTACATCAAAATACAGGAGAACAGGAGTTAATTAACTAGAACTTAAGAATATATAGGAGCAAATAGGAGAATAAAATACTCTTGGGTACATATCTTGTCGTGTAAAAGCAGTATACTCAGTATCTGATGAAGCTTTTTGATTTTTATGATTTCCTCTATAAACCGTCACAAAGTTATAATTTATTTTCCTTGATTTTCTTCATTTAATCAATAGTACTGTATTCATTATTTATTTACTCATTTAGTTTTCGTTTATTTTTATATTTAATAATGTAGTATTTATATGTCTACTTAATAATAAAATTATTAGCATTTTATTAATAAATTGGTTTTCCTATTTTTGTCAAAATAATATACCAATTTTAAGTTCAGCTACAAGTACTAATTATAATAGCATTTATTGTTTTACTTTTGTGTATCAAAGAAGGTCAAAATGTAGATGTAAGAAATTTCATTTGATGAAATCAGAAATATTGCACCATAAGCCCTAGATGCATATATTTAGATATCAATATTAAATTATATATTCTAGGTTTACCGGTATTTATATCTTTGGGGGAAGTTTGTCATCAGTGGCATGCTACATGTCAATATTTAACAATAAATTATGTAAAAAACAAAATACAGTGATTTTAATGAAAGACTGTCTTTGTTTGCTACAAAGATCTAAATAGCTAAGAATCTCTTTCGAATACCCTGAATAGGTTTTATCTTCAAGAAATTATTCTCACTCAACACGAAGTCTTTGTGATTTGGGGAAAAATAATGAAAATGAATTGTTTTATTTCAAACACGAAAAATCAGCACCAAATCCCCTTTCCATGGAAACTTCCATATGATCCTTAAAATCAGCGCTCATAAATAAAACAAAAAAAATATTTGCTTTATAATAAGTTTTAATATGATGTATTTTTCTTATTTATCTATTTATTTATTGATGCATCGACATGTCATTATAAAATCTATAGTACAGTACTTTATTTCTGCATTTGCTCAGCTATCGTGTTTAACTCTGGTCACAACTAAAGCATACAGAAGCCAAAGATATCTTTCTTTTGTAAATATTTCATGAAACTATCATATGAAGTGTATGTCTTCAAGTTAATTCGATATATACTCGTGACACATTATTCTACGTACGAAGTTTCAAATGAGGACCCGTCCTTCGGATGGGGCGTAAAACCCGAGGTCCCGTGTCGCAGTAGGTGCTGGCACGAAAACGATCCCTCCCTGCTCAATGGCCCTAAGTGCCTAGTAAAGGACATAATTTGCAGCTCTCAACCAGCAAGTGATGGCGTCTCCATATGACTGAAAATTTCTCGAGAGGGACGTTAAACAACATTCAAACAAACAAACAAATGTTTAGTATTTTGTATGAATGTTGCAGTTTTTCTCCAAATATATAAAATATAAAAACCCACGACCACTGAATTCTTCTGATCTCTACCGACGGGTCAAACGAGGCAGGATATTGACAAATAAGTTTATAATACACGGATAACAACAGTCTCGTTTACGGTCTTCATTTCGCAAATTCTATGGTCGATACAATGACTTTATCAGAACATGCAGTCTGTCACTTAGAATTTTAACTGACAGTTATTAAATGAATATTAAACAAGGCCAATACTTTCACACAGAATTGTTTTCGAAATTTTTCGATTACTGTAAAATCGTTTTAATTCGTTTCATGTATTCATATTCAGTTCTTACTCTTCGTAGGCACCTGATCCCACCTTTGGAATTTCAGATCCAAGAAGTATTCGTGATAAAGAAACGCACAGATTTCACTAATTAACTTAAACAGCCAATCCATAAGGTCATGACTAAGATTTGTATGAACAGTAGCTGTTCCAATTATTTATATGATTAATGTAGGGATCATTTACTCTGATGACATAAAGATTTTGATGTGAAGATATACAATTGTACTAACATGTTTTACTTACATGTTTACTTACATGAAATTGACCTTCAGACCAGCTGAAACGACACAATTCAAAGACAAGGACACTAGGCTTAGAATTTTTTAAATTCTATTTTTCGACAATTTTTGTGACAATTGATACAAATATATCATTACATTACATAAGAAAAATAAGTTTTGGGAGTAAAGTAATATATTAAATGCTTATCCCTTTGGTAAGTGACATAGAAATAAACATTAAACAAATAATATTTATTTCATAAAATATTTGAATAATGTAATGTTATTTTTCTTTTTATTTTACAATGTCAGTACTTGGATTGTGACTTTACTCAATACGAATTTGAAATTTACCGACCGGTAGTCACATATGTGCTTTGGTTTTGAATAAACACGCATTATATTTATTTAATGTCATAGATTACTAGGACTCTATATATAAGTAATTTTAGATTGATGTAGAAAGAAAAAATTGTAAATCGATTTTACTTTTTTAAAACAATCTTTCATTCCGGTACACCTATTTTTCTTTTCTTTAAATGCCTCTTTTTTTTTGAGTAAAAAGTTTAAATGTACTAAGACCGATAACCTTTTTTCCAATGAACATTCAAAACCAATGCAAATTTCAGTCTAAGATTTAAGGTTCACTTTAGTAGTAAAGCACATAACATCATTTCATGCCCATATCTAACTGTATCGTTTTCCAAAATTTATGATTTTAGATTATGTACGACAAACAAGATAATTTTTTTTAGCATTAAACAGCGAAATTTAATTTTAGGCTTCATCTAATAGAGAAAAAAAACATTTTTCTAGTAAATATTATATTTATGATTTTTACTCTTTAAATAAATACTACTAAAAATTGTTATACTATTTGAAACCTGACTTTTAACTAATAATAACAAACCATATATTCACCCCTGAAAGAGTTCAAAATTGCGTTTGAAATATATATTTTCATAAAATCCGTTTAGTCATTTAGAATGTACATGTGTATTTCTAACTAAATATCAGACAAAATTCTTTAATCATAAAATGTTTACATTTTCCAGTCGATATGTAAATGTACATAAACTTTGCTTTTTAACATGCATTGGTGCTTCTTGAAAATTAATTTTACTTCAAATGATGTTAAGGGCTTCAGCTTTTAAAGACTTTTATGACTGCAAAGCAGGCAAGATATAAAAAATTGACAAATTATAAAACTAAAATGTATATCTTTTTTCTTTTCCTAATGATTTTTGACAGTTTAAGATATAATATCTAAAAAGAATTTTAAAAAATTTTTGATGATTAATTTGTTGGCCCCTTGATTTTTATGACTGCAACGCAAGAATTTCAAACGGGAAAGAATAGAATAGAAGTCATTTGTTCCTTTTCAGAAGGTTTGTGACAAGGTAGTCAGATATTTTCTCAGTGGTTGAGCAACTGATTGATTCTCTACAGAACAATGATATCAAATATAGGAGTCTGCTACATTTGATTCATATTGGGGTATCTTACTGAGTGAGACGAAAAGTGTCAACTAACAACTGAATTATATGACAAACGAATCGACTTCAGCATGTTTAGCATGTTTAATCGTCAACTTTTCAAATTTATGTTATTATATGTTGCTATCACTTGTATTAAGGGGTTTACATGTACGTCCTTCAGCATGTTTGTTATTCATAAGGCCTAACAAAATTCTGTTCCTTGATCTTAACAAATGCATGAAACCCATAATCTTTAACTTTTGTGTGCTGTCATTACGTTTACGTTCGTGTGATAAGATATTAATTTATTTACAGATGTCTTTTAAGTTTTGATAAATTAAAGAAAATGTATTTATCATGAAGAGTTGTACATTAATTCAGGATTATACCATTAGCACATAAATTAATATGCTGTATTTATATTTAGATTATTTGAGTTTTTCTACTCAAGCTTAAGAATGGCAAAATCAAGTATTTCTGGGTATCATTGATAGCGCGATCCTTAAACTATCTGTATCTTTATTCTCTGTAAATACATATAGACTGTATGGAGATAACAAACAGTAGTCAAGCTCAAAGTCCATAAAACTACGAATTTGGAGCAGAGCAAACACGGACTTCCAAAACATCCGAGTTGGAATCGTGTGCCATAACGTAATTTTCTTCATCCATTTTGAAATATTCTTCTATCAAAATAAATTATGGTCTAAGAATCTCAACTTGTTTTTCATAATAATATTACACTTCTTATAAGTTTTGCTACATATAAGAAGACAGTATAGGTCCTCGTTTTAATTGTTTTGTCCCACATACAAAATAAATATATTATTAATAGCCATAAACATTTCGAGTATGTCTCCATTATAAGAAAATTCTATCAAAAATCAATTTTGTCCATATTTAATAGAACTTGTCTAATGCTAAATGTCTGCATATGAGAAAAAACATTTTCACGCCAACAGTAAAATTAGTACAAATAAATGAGCGAAAGAATTTGAAATTCTAAGATGTTGAATCGAAAACTGATGTAGACCTAGCACGAGGCAAAAAATGGTATTGCTTCCAATGTGTTTAAAGGTCATAGGTTACTAAAAGAAGCTTTCAATTAATTTTCCAATGTGTATAAAGGTCAAAGGCTATTAGAAGAAGCTTTCAATTAATTATTTTACAGAACAGGAAATATGAAAAACATCTAATATTCATAATTAAACACTTTGATTTGATGAATCGGAACACCGATGGTTTTATGAAAATGTTGATGATAACAAATACTAGTAGAAATCAAGCTGAAAATTCCATTAGAATAATACCGATTTGGATCAGAGTAAACACGGGCTTCTAAACACTTAAGAGGTGGGATCAGGCACCATGGGGGAGGAAGCAACCCTCTCTACCGGTCACATTTGCCGTTTATTCCTTGACCATGCCCTTGCAAATGGTAAAATTTGTAAGCAAATCAATATGAAAATAATGCCCAAATATACGACAATGATATTAGATTTTTTAGGTGATAATAACTCATAAATTTATTACTTTACATTATCTGGGCATCTTTTTATCCAGTAAAAATGCACATAAGCATGTTATGACATGCTAAAAATATGAAAAAATTTATATACATGTATTTATCTATGGATATTTTATGTAAATAAAATACTTCTGTATTCATCCAAACTTAGATTTCTCAATAGATAAAAGTAAAAATAACAGGTGGGTCTGCTTTTCACGGACAGAATTAAATATGATATATCGGTTAGAAGATAACAACACAAATTTTGTTTAAAGAGAATAAATATCCCTATTATACTATTTAATTATGAGAGTGAATGGTTAGTAAAGATAAAACTACTACTTAAATTACGTTTGTATAAAGATTTCAAAACACATTTTAATACTGACAACTACTTTGAGCGGAATATTCCAAAATTTCAAAGATCTTTCTTGCTCAATTTAGATATGGAATTTTACCAATTAGAGTTGAAACAAGAAGATATAAAGCTAAATAATTAGAAGAAAGATTATGTAACTTTTGTACTAAAGATGAAGTAGAAGACGAAAGCCAATTTTTGTTAAAGTATATAGATTTATCTACTAGTATTAAATGCAACCCAACTTTTTCTTTGTATGATCGAGATAGTGTAATTTTCCTTTTAACAAATTTTCCTAGGCAGACATATCATACATGCATAGGCAAATTCTGTGTATGCGTATATACATAATATTTGTGAATATATTTCATTTATTTGCATAAAGGTCCAATTGGTCGGATGTTTAAACATCAATTTTTGCTATTGGTGATGATTTTAAAATGATTGAATTATATACGGACTTTTTAGTATAATTTTTTGTAACATGTGTACATGAAGAAAAGACATAAACAATACTGTAAGCGATAATAGATTCTGCCTAGTCTTTATCTTATAAATTTTCTGCAATTATCATAGTCGGCAAAAGGTTGTCTTATTATTTACTTAATTATAATAGCATTAGTCACATTAATTACCGGTATGTGGTATATTCATGATATGGACAAGGATCATAAAGGCGGGTGTGACACGGGAATACTTACTCCTCCATGTCACCTGATCCAACCTCTGGTGGTTTTTATGGGTCCTTGTTTGCTTTACTCCTGACTTATACTTTAAGATAGACTTTTGAATATGATTAGTACTGTTCCCACTGTGGGACGTAGAGACAGGTCCATCAGATAGAACGAGGCCCCGGCGTGTAGCAGGAGGTACTGGCACCAAAAAGACCCCCTCGCCGCTCAATGGCCGTAAGAGCCATTTGTAAGACAATATTTGCAGCTCTCCACCAGCAAGTGTAGGTGTTTCAATATGAGTGAAAAATTCCCAAGAAAGGTGTTATACAACAGACAAACAATCTATTTGTTATTTTCATTTTTCATTAGAGAGATCTGTTGAAAAGTGATAACCAATACATTGTGTATTTTTATTTTGTAAATGCTACAGAAAGATGTAAGTCTCAACATGAACGAAGGATGCGATTTTAAGGCCTTGAAAAAACAATTTAATCGATGTCTTTATGGGTAATAAATATGTTTACCTATATAAATGTTCATTTCTCAAACAAAGTGTATTATGAATGTCCTATAAAATGATAGAGAATTTGTCTATTTTTTTATTAGAGTAAAGAAATGAACGTCATATGTATATTTTTTTTTCAAATTTTAAAGAATTGATATATGCATTATTTACATACAAAATTTAAGTAAAAGTCGTACAGAATCATCAATTCATTTTCTTGTAGCATAAATGCCCGAGAGTGAGTCAAAAAAATATACACTTGAGGAATGACAATGACAAATTTTTAGCTTGCAAAATTATGTCAAAGCAGGGGTGAGCGTTAGAGAACCCCTTATTTCTAGACAAATATGTAATAAATTGAGAAACCAGACTCATCATGTATGCATCTCAAATCTATTTTGAGGAAGTCTTCCTGTGATCTGAGATATTTGTGTCAAGTGTGCAAAGATAATTTACACAAGGAAGCAATTTTTTTTCTTCAAGAATGATTAGCGTGCAGGTTAAAGTTCTAAGGTTTTGTAATACTAGTAATATGAAAGAATGTTTGCAAAAATTCAAATAGATTTACAAAGAAAACGGCATTAATCGTATGTTTCGGCATTTTATTTTTGGGATTTTTTTTTGTCAAGTCTGTTCAAAATCAATCAATAATTAAATATATAACAATCAATACCTTTTTATATTATGTATCATTAACAGTTTGGATTACATTTGTACTCGTCTAAAATTTAATATATATAATAATAATAATTACGGATGATTGTTTTCATGTTATATTCAAAAGATGTTTCTATTAAAAACGTTTATTGGCTTTTAATTCTGTTAGTGTGTCATACAATAATTTTTCTATCATTTTAAATTATTTAAAAATAAATCTGTCGTTTACAATGAAACATATGGAGATAACGAACATTATTCAAGATCAAAGGTCCAGAAAACAATACAGAATAGGAGTAGAGCAAACACAGACCTTCAAAACATCAGAGGTGGGATCAGGTACCATGGAGGAGTGAGCGAATGAGTGATAAATTTATTTCATCTCTTAGTTGATGTTTTGAGAAAGACGATCAAAATCGTCTTATTTAAGACTTCGAAAGATAGAAAAGTTGGTCAGTTGGATTCCTTTTGTCTCTTCAAAAGGCATAGAAATATTTTATACCTTTTGTAAAAGTGTGAAAGGTACGGAAGCGTATTAGGGCCGCAGCAGTATCTTTCATTAACTTATTTCAACAAATTATCAATTTGTTTTAACAAATTATCGATTTGTTTTAACAAATTACTAATTTCTGATAACAAATTATCAATTTGTTATAACAAATTAGTAATTTGTTAAAACAAAAATAGTAACTGATAAAAACAAATTACTATTTTTGATAAAATTTGATGTGTATATAGATCTACGAAAGCCAGATCAAATCAGAAATATTAGTAAAAGTTGGATTTGTGAAAAAGATTTGCAACTGAAGAAGTTTTTGGTCAATTATACGGCTTTAGTGGGACTACTACATGTTATTGAGACATTTTCCAGCAGGAGCTTTTTTTTATTTTAAAAATTACACACATACATAAAGAATTCAACAGAAGGTATTTCACACTCAAGAATATTGTGGGGATTTTTTCGTTTTCCGAGAAAGGTTATTACGGAATATATTTTGCTTTTTTATTTTTATTTTTTTTTTTTATAATTTATCTACAAATTCATTTTTGTCAATGTTGCCTTTGTTGCCCATGGCGTAATATAAGACCGTGGAGATTCACCACATGCAGGAGCAGAACCAGGATTTTGCATATGGAACAGGGATATAGTTTATAGATTCTATTCTTGATACATGAATTGGGTTGAACAGTAGGCAAAAATGCAGAGAGAGAGAGAGAGAGAGATATAGAGAGATTGAATGTTCTTCAGTATTTTATATAACGTCCCTCTCAAGAATTTTTCACTCATATGGAGAGACCAACACTTGCCGGTTAAGAGCTACAAATATTGGTCTATACTCAGCACTGGAGGCTATTGAGCAGGGATGGATCTTTTTCGTGCCAACACCTACTGCGACACGGGACCTTGGTTTAAACGGTCACATCCAAAGGTCCGGTCTCCACGTCCCACGGTGGGATTCGAACCTGTGACGTAAGGATCAACTCCTTACCTCGCGTCTCTAGAGCAGGCGCTCTTACCACTGCGCCACGCAGTCGACTGAGAGAGATAGAGGGGATGTAAATTGAACAAAAACAAAACACAAATATAACGATATATATTGAAAAATGTTGTTGCATGTCTTAAATAAGATAATATTTTTCCAAGCATACAAATTGGGTGCAATGACCGAACAGAGCAAGAAGGAGGGGTGGGGGCAAAATTTCGTTGAAGCTCCTAAGAATAAGCTATTAGGTATGGGACCAAGAATTTTGATGCGATTTATCATGACATTGATGTTTCACAGTGAAAACTCTAAGCTGATAAAATAAACATACATGTATTGGTCAAAAGCTGCATGGCGTCGATTTCTGATCTAATATAAATTCCATAGTTCTGTATACACGTCAAATGTCCAAAAATAGTAATTTTATTATAACAAATTATACTAATTTGTTATACCAAATTATTAATTTGTTAAAACAAATAATTAACTTGTTATAACATATATTTAATTTGTTAAAACAAATAAATAAGCTGTTATAACAAATTACTAATCTGTTATAACAAAATAATAATCTGTTAACAAATTACCAAATTGTTATAACAAATTACCGATTTGTTATTACAATTTAATTACTGAGTAATAATTTGTTAAAACCAATTAATAATTTGTTAAAACAAATTAATAATTTGTTAAAACAATTTGATAATTTGTTAAAACAAATTAATAATTTCTTATCACAAATAAATAAAAGATACTGCTGTGGCCCTAATACGCTTCCGAAGAAAGGTGTAAGAAAGTCGTTGAAAGTTGAATAAAGGGTAACCGTTTATCATTTTTTTTTGTGGTGGACTTTTTAGTGCCTCTTTTGTCAAACAATGTATTAGGAATCGGGACTGATTTATTGAAGTGATGTCACAAGGAATCGTTAAGATTGAGACTTCTAAAAATAAATGTTTAAAGTAAACTATTATAGATAATTAATGAAAATATTGGCAATAGAAACTAGAAACCAACATTTTTACTATTAAGATTTGTTTTAGTTGGCCAAAAAAATGGTCCTATTGAAGAACTCTGTACATTCTGACAAGACAATCCATTGCATTTCATGGAAAGTAATCTCTCTTATCAGAGAGATATTAGACCTTAAATAAGTTCATTTTTAGGAGGGGTACATAAAAACTTTATTCAATCAATCATATCATATTCTTTTAAGACACATCTTCTTTATCTTCATAACTCTGTAAAGATTCCCCCTTTATAAGGAGGCAGGTGTTGGGGGTCATCAAGTTAACCATCAGATATAACTTATTTTTGGATATGAAGTCTTAAGCTGTCAACTATCATTTGGCAAAGAAAAAATTCATACATTTTAATTTTTAAAATTTGATGTTTTTTGTGTATCTTTAAATGCGTGGAGCTCTTCTTCTAAAGGAGACCAATATAGTTAGAAAATGGTCATAACCACCCAGCCCCCCTTAAACTATATAGTTTTTAAAAGAAAATAACTTGGTTTGGATCAATAAGATCTAGATAGCATGCTAGCTAGCAAAGAGCGACGACTCTACTACTCAGTATTGTACTCTTCTCTAGATTGGAAAGCAAATGATATTCAGTATAAAATTATCTCAGAGCATCTCAAGATTAGCAACATTATATAATAACTTTACATTCAAATAGAATATGTAACCAAAAATGCTTATCTTAACAGCGATTTCGAGCATAGAACTTTGTCTATACAGAAGACATCCCCTTGTAGTCGGGGATTCTCAACATTTTTCCACCTTATTTCTTTTTGATAAATATTACGTACACTTTTACATATTGCATAAAGATTACATTTGTAATCTCAATTAACAGTGTTGGATAGGAACTTTTGAGAAACATTCATTTTAAGAATTTTTTTCAGGAATTCAGGACTTTTTCCAGAGGTGGGGGTTGACAATTTTTTTTGTCTTTTGTACCACAGCCACCTAACGCATGGATGGTGTACCCCATCCAGAGATTGGCACTAGTATATTTTTATTCACCGTAAATTTAATGGTCAACATCTAAATCTTAACAAAAGCGGAAAATTATATCAGATATCGAAATGTTGGAAAGATAGACTAGAAAATCATTAATATTTTTTGTAAGTAGTTTAATTTGTCTAAAAAAATAATCTCAGAAACGGGGTGTTCGATCTCCATTCATTCGTCAGGTGTCTGTGTTATGTACTGTACGCATGCTGATTTTCTACTGCAATTTGCTTAATGGATGGGTCTCATATTGTTGTTGAAACATTGATTTTAAAAAAATATATTAGATCAATACGAGTTTTAAATAGATTGTTTTAAGATCCGCCCCGAAAAACGCGTTAAAATTGAGCGGGAAAACACACATTCCATTCTCAAATAAGGTGAATGAACATGCTGAAATATTTAAGTCAGTTTTGTTTGATTCCATGTCAACAAAAATGAAAGAAAAACACGACAGATTTCCATCTTTATCGCTGACAAAATGTACATAAATGCATGAATCAAAGCAGCGAATATTTGTGATAATTACAATAGTTACAAAGGTTATGGGGGTGGTGAGGTTAATCGCTGGCAAAGTATTTTCATATTGTCAGAAAATTTAGTATTTTTTTCTTATATATGTTCTATATTATTTTGTTATGTGCACAAGAATAAGTTTTCTTTGTCATCCTACTGAAAAGGTTACGAATACTGTCGTATTAATCAAAGTTTAAATCCTGTCCACCCCTTCAAAAATAACACCGTCCTGGAGTATTACTACGCAATCAGAGTACTCTACGACACCCGTAATATTTTTTCTGCACACGCTGGTATATAGTACTTTATATGTTTTCATCGTTCGAATCGATTGAGTGACCTTCCGCGCGATCTGCAGCATGTTGGAGTAAAATATTGATTTTTCTTTGCAGAGACAACTAGCATGTATCGTGTTTATGTGGGAAACCTTGATCAGGCCGTGGACGAAGGCACGCTCAGGGGCTTGTTTGAGGAGAACGGCATCGCGATAGGGACGATTCTAAAGAAGAAAAACTACGCTTTTGTTGACTGTGCAGACCAGTCTAACGTTGAACGAGCTATAAGTCAGTTGAATGGTAAGCAAAAGTGTAGTCTTTGCAAGGACATGTTCGATAAAACGAATAAACCGGCCTCTTGTATCACGAGCACATGGCCATTGTGAATCATTCAAGATGGCCGACGCTGGCAAAACGTGGTCATGTATTGTCGAATTCTAGGGTAAATTGGATGAATTAGTGTGTACTAATTAATGAATAAATAAGTTCACAAAGAAAGAGTAGAAAAATATTCAGAGATTTCAGAACTTGTTTCATTTCAACCACAATTCCATATTGCATTACACACTTTAAAATTAGAATATACCTACATAGTTGCAGCATTATTATACAAATAATTACAAAATATGAAGCAAGAAGAAAATAAAATGACTGAAAGATCAGTCTTTGCTTAAGCATCGGAAGATCAAATGGAAAGGGGATTGCACTTCGTCTTTTAAAACATTTTGGGGGTGGGGCAGTATTTTCCCTAAGAACCTGAGCTACTGGCCAAATTGACTGCTTCAATTGATAAAAAGGTCGCTTTGAAATAAAAATTCAAAATTGAATTGCTGTAAGGTATATTGAAAATTTTGTACCTAAACCTCAGCCCTTAACCTGTTGCAATTTTTCTGATCTGTAGAATAGTGTTGAACTACATGTATATAGAGTAAACAAGCAACTCATGGATGGGTTAATATTCTGCAGTAACATTTCAAGCATTCTAATTTGTAAAAGGTGCTAAAAAGTGGTCATTAATTTTAATTTAGCATGAATAGCATTATGCACAAGATTTCTTGTTATATACAGGTCTGGTACAATCACTAGATTTAGCTACTTAGGTAGAATTACCTACGTAGCTTTATTTACCTACCTCAGGTAGCTTTATTTAGCTATTTCCAGGTAAGTTTTCAAAAATTTTCTTTTTATTAAAAAGAGACAAAAAGTCGCAAGTAAATGACTATTGATATTTATACTAGGGAGGCTTAAAAAAACAATCCAAAGCAGAGATAGTTTATACATTGCTGCGTTTGGACAATTTAGAGCAAAATGTGCTATTCCATTGTTTGGTTAGCTGTCCGTGCGGTGAAGCGTGACTGAGTACGATTACTTCACATTGTACTGAATAATTACCGACCTATTATCGTGTTAACCGGAACTGGACTTCTTTGTAATTTCATTCAAGGAGTAACTGTTCTAACTGTCATACATAGCCCCAAAACTTTCAGAACTTTGATTGCAATTGCGCAGAAAAAGACATTTTTCCAAGAGGGATTTTTTCATGAGTTGTTTTCAGATGAGTTCAAAGTTGAAAATGATCACTGCATCAAAATGATATTTTCTGCACACCCTGAGAAAAATGCTTTTAAATAGAAATAAACCAATTTGGTAGCTAAATAAAGCTACCTCAGGTAGGTAAATAAAGCTATGTAGGTAAATCAAGCTACGTAGCTAAATCTAGTGATTGTACCAGACCTGATATATAGAGCTATGAATTCTCAATGTGTATTTTCAGATTATAACCTTCTTGGATCCGTCATGCAGGTAGAACAATCTACTTCTAGAAGAAGGTACCCTGACGAGTTAGTGTTCGTTTTGTTTTTCATTTGTTTTTGTTGTGGTTGGTTGTTTTGTCCCTAGTTTAGCCATTTTTGTACTATAAATAAACTTAAATATCGAAAAAGAATCGATTTGCTTTTAAAATTTTATTACTAAACGAAAGTTTTTTTTCTTCTTTTATTGATGTTTTCATTTCGTTAATAACATATGTACTGTGAAATCACAGATGTTCACAGGGGTTTAATTTTCATTGTTTTCGAGGTATGAAGAGACCCAAAAATTTATGTCCACCACAAAATGTGATTTTTTTTTACCCCATGAAAATTTGTGATTTGACAGTATTCGGTTGTATTCTTTAGCATTGATTTCTTAAAAAAAGCACTGAAAAAGTGCTATATGAACACACACTATTTCAGATATAATGAAAGCACTGATGTATATATTGACAATAAGTTTGTGATTTATTTTAGAAAAAATAATAAAATCCAGATCCAAAACCTACCAGTCCACATCAAGCGAGACGAAGTCGAGGCTCTAGTGTCAGGACTTGGCAATCTACTGAGGTGTGAACAAGGTCAGGGATTAATGTAATGAGCTTGCCTCCCCGGGATCATGAAACATCATAAGCTTAAGTCAAAATCCTTGTGTTGTATTTAAATTTTGTAGAAGGCAAACAGATCAGAATTGAAATATGTTTCAATTTTGATTTATAAAAATGTTGTTATTTGTAAATTTTCAGATCAATTCAATAATTAATAAACATTTTACAGGCAACTGAAAATTTGACTTAAGTCTAAGTCTGTTTCATGATCCTGGCCTGGGGTCTGCGGGCCATAAAACTTAGATGTCTCACTTTTGTGTTCAGTCTCACTTTTATTAAAGGAATATACAGTGGAAAAGTAAGACTTGAGATCAAAAGTGAGCTCATCTAAGTGTTATGGCCCCTAGTCCAGTTTGTTTACATTTGAAGTCTTCATAAAACTTAGTTGAGCTCAATTTTGAGCTCCGTCTCACTTCTATTGAAGGAATATATGGTGGAAAACAGGAAAAGTGAAACTGAGATCAAAAGTGTGCTCGTCTAAGTGTTATGGCCCCCAGTCCAGTTTGTTTACATTAAAAAAATTTTTTGCAAATTCTTAAAATAAATTTTGCACCTCAAAATGAAGCATCTGATGTAATTGTTGAACAAGCTGTGGAAATTAATGCCAAAAATGTGTAAGCGTGACGTGCACTGATGATATTTTTATGAAGTTGTGCTTTGATTTTAAAGTTTCAAGGTAGGATAATGGATTTTGAAATCTTAGGATGTGAAAACGCAATGAATTATTGATCACAGAAAAAATTATTTTATTTCTTTAGGAGCTGAAGGACTGGTGTATGTTACATTTGAGACCCAAGAACAGGCACAACAGTAAGTATAGATTGGAGCTTAATGTCATTATGAATATTTTTCAGTGCTGACTTGATAGGTGTAAATATTGCCTTCAGTTGTGTTTATTCTCTTTTTCCAGGGCTGTTTCATCCCTAAATTGTTTAGAATACCAAGGCATGGGTCTAAAGGTAGATATTATATGATACACATTTTGTCCTGGAATTTGACAAGGGAAATGCAGTTGAACTTCTTTGAATAATGTTGTTACTTTACAGTTTCCAAGCTAATGTTGATTTTTCTGGTTGAAGGTCGAGTTGGCAGGAGGCTATGGCCACAGAGGAGATGGGAATAATCGACTCCGTAGAGGGGGGCCAAGAATGAATAATCAGAACCCAGGAATGAATCGCCAAGAACTTCCTCTCAGGTACGCAACTAACACAAGTGAATGTTGTTTCTGTGTAGTTATTTTTAACTGACAACTGTTTATTCTCTTGAACTTCCCTATATTATCGGAAAATCCCCATGCACATCTATCTGATTTTATTTGTCTGGAGCATGTTTTGTCTCCCCCTTGGCTCAGACTTCAACCATAGATGTTGGTAGTTGGTATGCATTGACCTTGACACATTTTTCTGCATAAAAGGTCAAGGTCAGAAGATCTCTGATAAGATTTAACAATTCTATTTCTGTTAATATCAAATTCAGGTCAAAACAAGGGCTTTACTCCCATTGAATTGAGACCCCATAAAAGTTCATTATAGGTTGCATAAATAGTTAACTTTTGATCATTATTGTTATTATAAATTTTCATTCCCCTTGCTAAACTTAATGCACAAATGTTAATGTCCAGGACCTGTGGTACAAAAGCCCATGATTTCCTTAGGTCTACATGCCATGTGCACAAAATTTATATCATAACAATGATTTTATAACAGACTTTAATCTAGTGTTCATAGCAGACAAAACTGTGATGAGTTAATAGTCTCGTTCGTATGATTTTTATAAAGGATTATGCAAAGACTCTGAGTTTTTGTTTGCTGTCTACAAAAAATGTTCAAAAAACTTGTATTGTTTGTAATTCTAAACTCTGCTGGTGGTCATCTCCTTTATTTGGAATTTGCCTTCAATCCATCTAAGTTTTGAAATCTCTATTTTGTTCAACTAACAAACATGTTGATGATAAAAAAACATGTATATTTGATAAAACTTGTTTCCTAAAAAATCTTTGAAAGTGATAGTTTAGTTGAATTAAGGTGTTAATTGAGACCCCATAAAAGTGCATTATAGGTTGCATAAATAGTTAACTTTTAATCATTATTGTTATTATAAATTTCATTCCCCTTGCTAAACTTAATTCACAAATGTTAATGTCCATGACCTGTGGTACAAAAGCCCTTGATTTCCATAGGTCTCAGGGGTTTTGCAATTAGAAAAATCAATTACTAGCCCACGGGCTAGTGGCAGCTATAAAGTTACTATCCCCAAGTGAAAAGTTCCTAGCCCAAATATAGGGGCAAAAATTAAAATAAAAAAACTATATGTTGAAAAGAAATTGATATTTGAAAACGTCAGGGTACTGAAGTCATTCTTTTTAAAATTAAACAAAATGTTAAAGTTTAATTCTCACTATGAAATTAAATCATGGATAAATTATAATGAAAGAAGATTAAAATGAATTTAAATAAATTATCTTCCCTTTTTCTGAACAATGCACTAGCTCATTCAGAATAAAATTTAATTCATTTTGTTTTCATCTTAAACATGTTAAATCATTAAATACACTACAGATATATTTTATGTGAGTCATAAAACACTTATCTTTCAGTTAATTGAGTGATAGTAAATAATTTAATGAGATATCTGCATGTATAGAGGAAATTCGGATTAGGAAAAAATGATCGTTTTTGGAAGTAAATAAGTCAAGTACTAGTGCTGCAAAACAGATAAGATTATGGAGATTTCTTGAGAGTAGGAGCATGTTGTCAGAAAAATTTTCACTGGTTGGGAATTTGATAGCAAAAACGAGTGAAAATTCAGGTTGTGCTTTTCATGTATTGCGTGTGTAGTTATAATTTTTACTAGCCCGACGGGCTACCTCCATGCAGAAAATCACTAGCCCGACCCCAAAAAGAGGTAGCCCCGGGCGTCGGGTGATGCTAATTGCACACCCTTGGGTCTACATGCCATGTGCACAAAATGTATATCATAACAATGATTCTATAACAGACTTTAATCTAGTGTTCATAGCAGACAAAACTGTGATGAGTTAATAGTCTCGTTCGTATGATTTTTATAAAGGATTATGCAAAGACTCTGAGTTTTTGTTTGCTGTCTACAAAAAATGTTCAAAAAATTTGTATTGTTTGTAATTCTAAACTCTACTGGTGGTCATCTCCTTTATTTGGAGTTTGCTTTCAATCCATCTAAGTTTTGAAATCTCTATTTTGTTCAACTAACAAACATGTTGATGAGAAAATATGTGTATATATAATAAGACTTGTTTATTAAAAAAATCTGCAAGATATATTTTAGTTGGATTAAAGTGTTAATGTGAAAAATCGGAAACGTTCTTACATGTATATTTCAAAAAGGAAGAACTCCTTTTATCCTTGGCCTTAAGTCCTCAAGGAAGTTAAAATCTCTGATTTTTTTTTTCTTTTAAATGTGCAAATAGCATTCTCATCTCATTCTTCATTCTATATATGCATGTGAAACTTCTTTGATATAATTTGATATACATGTAATATGCCATACATATATTATATGGTCTACCATTTGGTAGGAAGCTGACCTTTTCTTTTGAAGCAAATATTGAGTGATTATTTTCCCACACTAAAACATTTGCAATACGTCTCAGTGAATTTGATGTCTATGTAAAGCTTATAAGTTTTGTGTATATAACAAGTACATTCACAGTGTTCAGTGAAGACAAAACAATGATGAGCTAATAGTCTCGTTCGTATGATTTTCGGATATGATTAGGTAAAGACTCTGAGTTTTGTCGTAATGGACACAAGCAGACAAAATAGATGTCAGAAAGTTTAAAGGGACTCTGTTAAAATGATATTAATGTATTGTTACTGAAAATTTCAAAGGGAGGTTGTGAAATATCTAATGGATGGATTTGAGCTTCTGTAGATTTGACTATTTCGTTGGATATGCAAATATGTTTGTTCCATTAATGTGTGAAGACCTAAAATTTTCTGCTTTTTTCTGTGCTTTTAGACTTGTTTATAACTAAATCTAGATACTCTAAGATTAACTCTTAAATTGAAGCATTCATGAGTTTTTTTTTTTTTTTTTACAGAATACTGGTAGGAAGTGAGTATGTAGGAGCCATCATTGGGAAACAAGGACAGACAATTCACAACATTACCTCAGAAAGCCGTGCTAGGTATGTTTCCTAACTCGAGCTTCACACAGTGTGGATGGACAATTTCTGTGTCAGAGTATAGAGTAAAACACATTTTTAAAAAAAAACTGATAGGGACTGCCGATTTTGCTTCCTTATAAAAGAAGTTCGTTTTATCAGTTAGCTTTTCAATATATTTAAAACCTATGGGAATGAAAATCACTTTGCTATAAGCTGTAACAAGGCAAAATAACATGATCAGAATTTGTTGGTAGAGTGAGATGATGATTGGAATTGTAATTCAGAATAGAGCATGAAGATCAGTTCCGCCCCAGTCTGATATCTCTACTGATAGAATGTGATTTGATTGAACATAATTGTATTCAGGCCAAAACAAAAAATAGTCTTGTTTCCTGCTACCCGACCTACTCTATTTTTTAGCACCCGACCCTAAAGTTTTTTTTAAGTTTTGGGGAAAAAAATTAGAAAATTTCAGGAATTTCATGTTCAAAAATTAAAGAAAAATATATAATCAGGTGGTATTTCATAAAACTGTATGTAAAGATGAGATACCGTAAAATCCCGTGCATTGTGCGCACTTTTTTTCCTCAGAAAATCGTTCAAAAGTAGGGATGCGCTCAATACATAAGAACAAAATTCAACCCCCTTTTTTCAGGTCGTTTTCTCAGTGTCAACAACCATTTTCTTCAATTGATTAATCTTCGTAACACGTTACGTCGAAGTTTACTACTATTTCTCTAATTTCAGATATTCGTATACGTCAGTCCTACCTAATGTAGTCATATACATCTACCCTATCTGTTGGAAGAAAGATATTTGTTTCATAATAATAATAAATAATGAAAAACGATCTTTGTTTTTCTTTAATTTCCATTGCGTACTCCGCCATTTTGAACTGCTGTCGCTTATATCATCTACAATTGTACACACGAATTGCATGTCGCTTAAAACATAAATAATACCTATAAACGTTTTATCACCTAACGTTATAATCTATTCTGAACTATCTTGTTTTGTATTTTATTTATTTTTAATTTCAGATATATGCAGTTATAGGTGCAATTCGTTACACATTCTATTTTCGCGTCATTGCTATATTTAACTTATACGTAGGCCATGGCCATTGTTTATTCAACAATTATCACCTGAACACATGTAAAGAAAACAACGTGTGTTTTTTTCTGGATAGGTAATACAATTATCAAACAGTGTTTAATAATTAAAAAATTAATTATCGATGGATACTAAGATTTGTTTAATTACCCAAAGCCAAATTTTTGACACTAATATCGCTTGGGGTCGAGTTTTGTTGACGTAATTATGGACACGCGCTTGGTATGCACTATACCTGTTAGTATAACTTTATGACACGCTTGGAATTAATTAAAAAAAAAAGAAAATGTTCAGATATCATTGTTAAATACTTATAAAATAGATTTAATTTAAATGTTCACACATGCACATTTTAAAAACGTATACTGATAGTAAAAAAAAGCTGACGTGCTAATTTCGTTTTCGATTCGTAATATATTATTTTTTTCTTTGAGTTACTGAGCATGAAAAATTAAAGTCACATCCAATTTATGCGGTTTTTTGATGCGCACTTTACATAGGACCTGCGTTTTTTTCAGGATTTTTACCCCCAAAGTTGGGGGTGCGTCTTTTACAACATTGCGCACAATGCACGGGATTTTACGGTAATATCTAATGTCAAAATATAATGTTGACCTATTACATGTTTTATTTGGTTTTGTATTAGTTCATATCCAAAAAAATACCTCTGGAAAAAATAAAATAAAATAATAAAATAATTTTCCTACCTACCTACCCTATTTTTTTCAGGCTGGTAGCAGGAAACAAGACTATTATTTTTTTTGGCCTCATATAATGTTATTGTTTGAGTAATGTTGTTGATATATATTCATGTTATTTTACAGAGTTGACATTCATAGGAGAGATGGTTTATCAACTGACACAGTAAGTAAAAAGGAGGAAAAACTGGGCCGACATAGTATTGTAGATTCTGAAATCATTTCTTTCCCAGCACTGAAGGATTTGGGGCTGGATTGTCAGCAATCTAATTAAAATTAGATGGTTGATCCGCTCGCATACTTGCTACACTAACATCTAACAACATCCCATAGAAGGTCAAGTCAGAGGTCAAAATCTATCAACCAATGAAATTATCGCTGGCAAAATCATCGGATATTTGTTGACGTTATCGAAGCAAATAAGTCTAGAGTTGTTCCGAATTTGACCTCTGACGTGACCCTCTATGGGATGTTGTTAGATGTTAGTGTAGCAAGTATGCGAGCGGATCTAACATCTAATTTTAATTAGATTGGATTGTCAGAATTGGGATTTTCATTAGGCTAACTTGTGAATTTTCAGGGGGAAAGAGAGAAAAAGGAGGAAAAACTGGGCCAACATAGTATTGTAGATTCTGAAATCATTTCTTTCCCAGCACTGAAGGATTTGGGGCTGGATTGTCAGAATTGGGATTTTCATTAGGCTAACTTGTGAATTTTCAGGGGGAAAGAGAGAAAAACCATTACATGAAAAGCATTAAAAAAAAAATGTGGTGTTTGTGTTACTTAAACAAATAGTTATATCAAATCAAGACTAATTCTTTGCATTAATTATCTAATATTTATGAAGAACAAGATAAGTAAGCAAAGGTCTAAAATTGCATTTTTTCATTGCTAAGGGCAGTGGAAAGGTGTCTCGGTGAAACCTTGTCATATTAAACTAACCCTGACAGGATTGTAACAATTTTTGAACAACTACAAATCAAGACTCTGAGTGCTAGATCACAAAATAAAGCAACAATACTGATCTATGTAATAAGTGTGCATACTTTAATAAATTCAGTTCATTTAAGAATTACAGTGGATTCCATTTAATCAGATAGTGGTTAAACGAATATTTCGGCTAATCTGATACAATATCAGAGCACAAAACCATTTCTTATATATTTATTAATAATTTCATCTGATATTCTGATAGGAAAATATGGGATTTTCGTTTTATCTGATACAAAAATTTCGCCTATCATAGTGATTTTCATAATAATTGTCTCGTTCACACCTCTACCTTCTGTATGTAAATCCTTTGTTTACACAAGTTTGACACTTCCAGACACGATAATGAGGGGATTAGTCACGGCTGAGCGGGCGAGCACCTTACCTGTGTTAACAGTGGGCACACTAGATCGATATGTTTTGATAACAATGGTGATGACCGGCTTGGGTGTTAATTTAGATCATTGATAATTGGCTTGTGTGCAATTTTGTTTGGTGTGAAGTTTTAATTATTGAACTGTTCAGTTT
>PRKT01000014.1:2824057-2836675 GCA_003671525.1 Saccostrea glomerata
GTGCTAACAAGATTTATAGAGATGGAAATAAGTTTTATACTTCAATTAAAAACAAATTATTCATACAAAATCACATTGAACTTGTTATTATAAATTAAGTGAAATAATTCATTTCCTGACTTGGTACATTCATCGAACGAAAACGAAAGTACAGGTACGTAATACAACCTTGTTGAAATTGTTACTTGTGTACTGTAGATCTGCTGTTTGTACGGAAATATTGCAATCGGCTATTCCAATATTCGGCTATACGGATAAAATTATTCTGACAACCTGACTATCCGTTTAAACGGAACCCACTGTAATTGAAAACATTTTCTGTCATAGAATATGGAAATTCATGTTCAGGAAATATACATTCAATTTTGTTTCATTTCAGCTGGTCACAATTAAGGGAAGTCCTGAAAACTGTTCTAAAGCCTGCAAAGAAATAATGAAAATTGTGGAAACTGAAGCACAGTCACTTAACAAGGGGTAAAAAAGTATTTGCAATAATTATAGATTTATAAATAGCACTGTCCCCAAACAGGGAGTAAAAAGTTCTCACAATAATGATGGATTTATAAATAACAGAATAATGTGCAAAATAGCAGTCCAAAAATAAGGGGTAAAATGTAATTCAAATGTTTAGGTTTTATAAATAACTAATATGCAAAAAATATTCTTATTAGTTTGTATATATTTATCTTTGGCATCATGTAAACATTGTTTTACGTTGTTGTACGATACATGGAAATGGTGAGATGATGATTGGAAGAAGACAAAATATATATGTGTTGACCTGTCTTTCCGCCCCAGTCTGATCCAAACAATCCATATTACTGTAAAATCATTAATTTTTGTGGGTGGTTTGATTTTCATGATATGAAGAGACCCCCACACATTATTACTGCATTATGATGTTTTCCTTTATTGTGAAATTAAATCCCCCTGTAAGCGGAATGTTTTCCCTCAAAACTATGAAAAGGGTGATTTTACAGTACCTCTAATACAGTCTCCTCATCTTGACACACTTCTCCCAGATTGGAGGATGAGATAATGTTCAGGCTCTACATAACAGTGTTTTATTTCCAGTGAGCCGCCACTAAAGATTCTTTGCCCAAACAGCCTGTGTGGTAGAATCATTGGTAAACAAGGGAATGTCATCAAGAGTTTTATGGAGCAAACGGGTACACACATAGTTGTTTCGAGGTAACTACCCTTCATATGTATCAATTATCACTGACTTAATTGGACAACAAACTAATTAACTAGAAAAGTATGAATGAATAGATGGCATGAAAGGAAACTCACAAATTATAAACAAGACAATTGAACTAATTTCATTAGGTTCTTAATAATTTATTGCTCCGAGACTCAAAGATAAAAGGTTTATTGTGACCTGCAAAGCCAAAATACAGTTTTGTAAAATCTAATGTAAGTGTTCCACATAATGTAACATAAGTACATATGCTATATTGGTTGACTTATGTGGTATGTGTCTTTCAGTGCGACAGACATGAACAACTTTTTCGTGGATCGTGTGATCACTATCACTGGAAGTCCAGAAAACGCATCTAAAGCCGAGGCTTTGGTGTCGGAGAAAATGAGGAAATGTTTTGAACAAGACGCACAAAACTATAATGTAAGTCACCAACAGATAATCTTTTGATTTACATTTGAAGAAGGTTTTCTAAAATACAAAATTTTTTTGCATGTGTTTATATGGCACATCAGATTTGATTTTTATGCACGTATGTGCTCAGATATTGACAGTCATGTATGTGCATTTACAAGTTACACATACTAGTTAAATTGAGAAAATTATGCAATGCTGAAGCCTGAAAGCAATGTAATATAAATTTGGATTAAAGTTACAACACAAAAGCTATTGTAAGATATCTTTAGGTCACTTTAGAAACTATACTGGATTATGGAACTTGTGGCATGCTTATGTTGAGTATGTCTTATATGTTTTTCAGACCCAGATGGGCATGTTTGGTGGTATGCCCCCTATGCCCAATATGATGCCCCCATACAACTACCAAAGAGGACCATCCTATCCCCCATACCAGATGGTAAGTTATCTAGTACATGTATTGAAAATGAAAATCGATTCAGACAGTTATATTTTAGATTATTATATTTTAAATAAACAATGCAATTATTGAATGAGCTTTCCTTTGATTAAGAACTGTTTTTCTGATGATTTTGTTAAACAAAACAAAAACAAAAATCTGTGGATGATACATATATTTTGATGGTTCTTTTTACAGCAAGGTGACAGTTTCTACTACAATCAAGGTCCGCCCCAACAGGAACTTGAAGTGACCTTCTTATATATCCCCGAGAATACCGTGGGAGCTTGTATAGGCAGCAAGGGATCCAATATCAAGGAGATTATGAGATTATCTGGTGCTAGAATTAAGGTAGGGGGGGGTATGTCCAGCTGCAGAATCTGATACAAATGTTATTGGGCTATTCTTCTCTACTCTTCTTCAATTTATGTTAACAATGTTTGATCTTATGTTTATTGAAAAATCACAAAAGGAGATATGTTTTTATGATTTAAGGGGGGGATCCTCATTTACTAAGAAACGTATTGAAAATTTGTAGAAATCTGGCAAATGAATTGAGTTTATCATTTTATCAACATGTATCTGAGCAAAATTGAAGTAAAATTTTGAAATTGTTGTAGGGTATGTTAGAGGATATTAAAGGAATATATTTGGAACGAGTCATGAATGATGATTGGATAAAATCAGAATATTTATTGTGTTGATTCTGATATTCCGCCCCAGTCTGAGTGACACGCCTGTTCCACCTTTTCCCATTCTAATGCAATCTATACATTTTGTTTGATGTTTATGTCTTATTTTGATGAGTTTTGTAATATGAAATATGTCATGGAGCATTAGGTTTTTGCGTTGCTCTTTTATGATGCACAATAAGAAGCTTTCACTCTCATTAATGCTTGTTTTACTGCCTCATACATCAGTGCATTCACCAATCAAAAATTGTTTTACAAATAAATTGCATTAGAAAGAGTTAAAATTTTAA
Organism: Saccostrea glomerata; assembly: GCA_003671525.1. Lineage (NCBI taxonomy): Eukaryota > Metazoa > Mollusca > Bivalvia > Ostreida > Ostreidae > Saccostrea > Saccostrea glomerata. Next base: position 2,827,097 of record PRKT01000014.1, read on the forward strand.
ATGTTCTGTAGATTTTATAATTTCATGTGTTTTGTAGATTGAAAATCCTCAGGCTCTTCCTGGAAAGAATGGGGAGATGAATGGGGAGCGCAAAGGTCCCTCTCCACCCATGGAGGAGAGAAAAGTCATAATCACAGGGACTGCCGAGGCCCAGTGGAAGGTGAGGTAGAACAATTGTACTGGGTATTCAATTTTTGGCATTATTATGCCACCCTTCAAAGAAGGGAGGGCATATTGCTTTGCTGCTTCCTGTCGAGCTACCAAGTGTTCATTTATTTTCATCACAACTTTTGCACGTACTGTAATGAAATTTGGTATAAAAATTGATCAAAAGAATATCTAGGTCAAGTTCTGTTTTGAATACAATCATGCCATTTTCGACAGAATAATGCCTCATGGACTTAGAAAAATTCCAATTATTTGCAGAGGTTTCACAAACATCTATTGTTAGCAATGACATTGAAATTGCTGAAATTGAATATTGCTGACAATTCATGCAGCACTTGAGAGATAAGGCTATCATGCAAGATAGTGCCAAATTGCTACAATTATTTCTTACTAAAATTATATACTGATATTTATGTCTGAATCACTGAATTTGTAACTTGCTAACTATTCAACCTATTTCCATTGATGTTCTGGCTATATGAATGTATTACACATCTTTTACATTGTGAATTTCTGTTTTGCAGGCCCAGTTCTACATTTTTGACAAGATTAAGACTGAGGGAGGGTTCCAGAGAATAGAGGAAGTTCACCTTAGGTCAGAGGTCATGGTCCCGAGAAGCATGATTGGACGAATTATTGGGAAAGGAGGACAAAACGTAAGCATTGTATAACTAACAAATCAGAACAAACACATCCATTTATTGAAAAGTACATTTAGTTAAATTCAATGGTGCACTTAATTTTTCCTCTTTATTCCATGACAATGCAGACTGCCGCGGTAGGAGTTCTTCTTCACTGTTTATCAACTTTAATTTGTGAATTTTGATTTTGATTTTTTTGAGTTGCAGAGAATTAAACCATGTGTATATGTTGTTAGGTTACATGTAGCCAAGAGAATTACACAGAAAAGCCCCCTCCCTTGAAAGTAATCATATAGGTTCTTATTTCACGTTCAAATGATTACAAAATATCCTTTCCACATATCCTATGTTTTGTGCTTCAATAGTAAGTAAAAGAAATGATTCTTTATTACAAAGGAAAAACTCATGAATTTTCAGCATGAAGATACATGTATTTTGATAACCATCCTGTGATTTTTAGGTACCTAAGAGCTTGTTTACTGGTAGAATTAATAGTTTTACTCGCTTGTTTGAAAAAAAAATCATTTAACAAAGTGGACGTTTTGACCACAGTTATTCTCTTGCTTCCTGATTCCATCAAAATAAGCCACTTTCCACAACTCAAGTTGTCCCAATGTTTGTTATCAGAGGATAGTGTGTTTTTTAACCATTCAATTTTCTAGAACAGATGCCAACTACATTTTTTTTTCAAAGCAGTAAATGAAAGATGGTGGTAAATCTGATTTTTTTTTTTAGATGAAAGTGATCACATTCAACAGCATTATTATATTGCATAATAATTGTGAATGAAGTAAAGTTAACATTCAGTCGGGGAGAATTGCAGTCTTCTAAAATATTGTTCTACTGTAAACGTATTATATTTGGCATGTACAATATTTGGCAGAAAATTGATTTTTAAACAAGTAACAAGATTTTATTTGGCACTTTTTGAATGTGATGTATATGAACATAAAACATTAAAACAATGTTCTTGAATAAATGGTGGCTGCTCTCCGCAAAATTCACTAAATAGAATGCACAGCCAAATATAATATGTTTACAGTATTTCTTTTTGTTCTTATTCATTGGTTTTCAAATTTCTTAAATTACTTAAACTAAAGAAATACATGTAAAGTGTATGTACATGTATCTGAAAACAGGATTTGATATTGCAAGTTTAAAAGCTGTCGGAGATGGTAATGAGAATTTTCCATAATGTATTTCATCCAAAATTGTTGAATTGACAACATTCTAACCATTTTGAGACTATTTAACTAGCAGATTGTAACAGTCTTCCCAGGTTTCAGCTTCATATTTAGTGGGATTTTCTCTTTCTATTTTTAGGTTCGGGAAATGCAGCGAGTAAGTGGTGCAATAGTTAAGGTTCCTGACCAGAATTCCCAGAGCCACCAGGACGGAGATCTGGAGGTGGCGGTCTCCATAATCGGACATTTCTATGCTATGCAGCCCGCCATTAGAAGAATCAGGTCACTGGTCAATCCCCGCCCCCCACAAGGACCAGGACTCATGGCCGGCCAACAGAGGCGATTACAGCCGAGACCCCAGCACAATGGGAAGTAGAGGCTGGAGTTGGTTGTGTGTTCAGGGATGGGAAGAGGAGCACGGTTCAATTATAAGGTGTTCAACATTGAAAATGAATGCTTTGTTTTATGATGTAGGAAAGTATGATGGATTGGTTTTGAATTCATCATCACCCAAGAGATATTTTCGACATTTCCAAGTTGCCAAAGAATTTTTAGTTTGAGTTTTGAAATTAGTTACTGGCAATAATTTAAAGTTTAAAAAAATTACAGGAAAAATGGGGGCTTTTTTGGGGGGATGGGGCTAGGAAATTTATTTTTTTTTATGTACAACATATTTTTACAAAGGGCATTACATTTAAGTATAATTTATGAGATTTAATGCATATAGAAGTGCTAAATGTGAAAGGATTGGTGACATCTGTGGGGTGGAGGTACGTTTTTTAATGGTTGGGTAGGATGGCTTGCCTTTTGTTGCATGCCGGGGGTAGGAACAAATGTTTATTAGGCCAGTATTGTTTTTTTTTAGTATTGGCCATATTTTTTTTTTTGTAATAAATTTATTTTTGATACTTGTTGACAGAATTTTTTGTTAGAATTTTTATGACCTGTTGAAGGACAAACTTTTTTTTATTGTCCATTATATTGAATAAAAAAAGAATGAAAAAAGAATATCTTTATTTCCAACTAGACATTCTATTCAAACACTGCATACATGTACGTTAATGTGCAACTTCAAACCAAACAGGTCTTAAAACTGACAAAGAATTGTATATCAAAAGCACTACACACAGCACACTTGAAATGTCTAAAATACCGTACTACAAATTCAACTGTTATTACAGTAAGAATAGAATTCAGCTGATCTTGCCTCTGAAATTGTAATGGTTGATTTGTATGTAAATTAATTTTATTTTGAATGTCATGTTTGAAATACAATGTAAAATTGACTTATTTTACAAAAACATGAGAAAATGAAAAACTTGATGGCATTCAGTGTATTGTAAATGTTGGAAAGGAGTTTTTATGATGAAATGTACAAAAAAAAAAATTCCTGACGAAAATATTTCTATCAAAAAAGGAATTTCTATGTACTATGCACTATTTCCAAAACGAAAATGAAAATCATTATTTTCAAGGCTTTGAAAGAGTGTTATATACCCATCTAACTTTGGATGGAACTGTAAAATATGGAAAAAAAAGTCTTGTTGTTTGTTAAGTAACCTTTGTAGTTTCAATTTATAATGTTATTCTGCAAGTTGCAAACAGTTAGTATTTCAATTAGTTGATTCGTGGAGTTGAAAACTTTTCCAATTTTTATGCTTCGGATGTTCATTTTATTTTCAGTTCAGTAGAGTACTTGAAAGTTTTTACAAGGCTTTGGTACAAGGAAAAAAAGGTCAAGTCTTTGATCTCGTTAAAACAGAATGAATAAAATATATATAAGAACAGTCAAATTTCATCGTCTCAAACTTGATAGGCAAAGAAAAAAAGCAACCATATTTCCATGAATTTTTGATACTGAGAAAAAAATACTTGAAATGGTTGCGACTTCCAACTAATAAAACTATAGCTGATCTATGTTTGAGATGAAGTTATTTGTATTAAGATATATATATATATTATATATACAAGTTTAAAGAAAAAATTACTACCTCAGAATGCTTAAAGGGTTGTTGAGTCAAAGACTTGATCTTTTACAAGTCTTGATTAATTTTTGAACTGTAGATTTAAAAAAAAAAAAAAGAAGTTTTTACAATATCATGCATTGTCTGTATCTTACATTTATAGATGTTTAAAATATGATGATGATACTTTTTCATGAAATGAAACATGGCTTCTCTTCAATATGTATGACCGATATATCTATAAATAGTTGTTGATGAGCTGAGTATTCTTAGATACTCAGAATACCTCTGACTTTTTCTATCACAGTATCTCCCCGTAGCTTATGTACAGGATCTTGTATTATTAGTGTATTGCCTTGTCTTCATAGCAGTAAATGCAAACACGATCACACTGACCTTTCAAAGTTTTACGTACTTAAAAGAAATGGTTTCAATATCTTTTTAAGGCACTGATCCGTGCAAAGCATGGTTGCTATGAAGACATGACCCCTGGCGTTAGCAATACTTAAGTGTTTTCCCCATTTTGAATATTTTGATTGTTTCCTTGTATTAACAAACCATTACTGTGTACAGATTTTATTGTGTTAGGGACGACCACAAGAACAGCAGAAATTCACCAAAGCTCTGTCAGATGATAACTATGAAAAGGGGAGGCTTGGATCAAAATGGACTCCTAATACAACTGATTAAACTGAAAATCCAAGCCTGCCCTCTGGTCTCAATAGAGAATTAATTGCTTATTGTGGCAATATAGAGAAACATGATTTTGTCTTTAAACACTCAATTCACTATATGTATTGATAAAAATGAAAGTTTGAGTATTGTTTAAAACATCACAGAGATCAAGAAATCGTATTTAAGACCAATTTTCAGTAAATTGTGTCAAGACTCTTGAGCCACTTTTGTAACAATACAGACCCAACAGTTTCTGTTAGCGACTGTGCATTGCTGTATATGATGTGTTCTATTGTTTATGTTCTATAACGATACAGTTGCCAGCTCTCGTGTTCTCAAAGAATGTTACAGTCAGCCAGTTCGCAATATTGTCTCCCATTTCTTACGGAAATAAAATTATTCTAGTTCATTGAATTATGGTGCATGTTTTTTTTTCTCATATTGACAAAGTTTGCCATTTGAACATTAGTAGTAGATGTCTTTGTGAAACACATATCATGACAGATAACAGATGCCCTTGTATGGCAACTAATGACAAAGGTTTCTGATATGCAAGTGAAACTTGAACTTGATGTTTGTCATTTAATGTCCCCCTTGAGAATCACTCATAGTGCGCCATCACTTGTCTGTAGAGAGCTGTAAATTTTGTCCTTAACTAGACAGTCGGGGATCTCTTTCATGCCAGCACTTACTGTGACGGACCTCTGTTTATATGGTCTGATTTGGAGGACAAGTCTCCACTTCCCCCAGTGGGATTTGAACCGACAATGTACGAATCAACTCCTTATATCACGACTCTAAAGCAGATGCTCTAACCACTGGGCGATGGGTTCGACACACAAATGTATATAAAAATAATCATGAGAACTAAAAACTAATACAAGAAATGAATAAGGTTTTATAGACATCACAGCATGACTAAAACCATTAGTAAGTTGTATCTTTTAAAACTTTAATATTATTGGATCAAATGACATTAAGTTTTATATCATTTAAATGAATAAGGAAAAAATGTCCTGTAGTTACGCTAAGATGGCCTATAAATTGTGTACACACAATCACTATTAGTTGGCACTAATATAAGTGATATTCCTCTACAGCTATCACGTTTAAGATTTACATCTTGGGTATTTTACCACAGTATGAATTATCTAGCAGTGAAACTACCACAGTATGAATTATCTAGCAGTGAAAACTACCACAGCATGAAAGTGTTAATAGTCAGAGTGTTAAGTAAATAGTCGGAGTGATAAGTAAATAGAGTGTTAAGTAAAAAGTCAGAGTGATGAGTAAATAGCCAGAGTGTTAAGTAAATAGGCAGAGTGTTAATAGTAAGGATGTTTTATAGATAGTCAGTGTTTAGTAAAAAGCTAGTGTTAATAGTCAGAGTGTTGAGTAAATAGTCAGTGTAAGTAAATACTAATTGTTAAGTAAATAGTCAGAGTGTTAATAGCCATAGTGTTAAATAATGGTCACTGTCAGTAAATAGTCAATGTTTTGTGAATAGTCATTGTTAAATAAATAGTCAGAGTGTTAATGGTCAGAGTGTTGAGTAAATAGTCAGTGTTAAGTTAATAGTCAGAATATTAATAGTCAGCGTGTTAAGTAAATAGTCAGAGTGTTAACAGTCAGAGTGTTGAGTAAATAGTCGGTTATGAGGAAGTAGCCAGAGTGTTTAGTAAATAATCAGAGTGATAAGTAAAGAGTTAGTGTGTTTAGTAAATATTTAGTGTTAAGTAAATAGTCATAGTGTTAATAGTCAGAATGTTAAGTAAATAGTCAGTGTCCGAAAAAGTAAAGTGTTAAGTAAATAGTCAGAGTGTTTATAGCTAGAGTGTAAAGTAAATAGTCAGTGTCAGTAAATAGTCATATTAAGTAAATAGTCAGAGTGTTATGTAAATAGTCAGAGTGTTATGTAAATAGTCAGAGTGTTAAGTAACTAGTGTTATAAGTCAGAGTTTTATTAGTCAGCGTGTTAAGTAAAATAATCAGAGTGTTAATAGTCAGAGTGTAAAGTTAATAAACAGAGTTTTAATAGTCAGAAAGTTTATAAGGGTATAGGACTTTTGCGAGGATGGCAGACATAATAACAGTCAACGGCTTTATTTTACAATTGGACAATATATAGTAGCGTTTTGAAGATGTTATGAAATAAACATACTCCATGCACCAAAGGAATTAACAAAATTTTAATTACTTTTAAATAATTGTACCTTAAAGAAAGAGGGTGTATAAGGCGTGTACAATCCCCCGCTCTGAGACAAAATGTTTCTCAATTTTCAAAATTCACAAAAAAGTTATATTTTTTCTGAAATCATGTTCTCAGTAATGTCATCTTCAAAATATTTTATTATGTTATTTAAATACTGAACGACTTATCATTTGATAATCTTTATTTCAATCTTGAGAGTTAAGCATATTTAGTGGAAAATGGGTTTAATAGAGCTATAAAAAACGAATTTTGAACATGAATAGGTCAAGTCTCCATTCTTCGTGAACGCTTAAATGATTGAAATGTGAAATCCATTTCATTTGTCCAAAAAATGGAATCTGAACCCATTCTATATGAAAATCGAACTTTTCTGAAAAAATTTTCGCTTCAACAAACCCGTCCATTTAAATCACACTGAAAGACATCAATAGTGCATGTACTTTGTAGCGTAGTGGTTAAAGCGGTTGGTCTCGGACCAAACTTGCGCTATGGAGAGAGTTCGAATCATACATGAAGCTTTTTCATTTTTTTTAAATGTCTTAAAAACATGAGTAAAAAAAAATTATCCATAAATTATTAAAACAATGAAATATATAGAGTTTGATATGTAAAAGATGATATAAACCATAAAATTTTGGAAAAATACTGTCTTTTTTCAGAGCGGGGGATTGCCCTCGCCTTGTACGCCTCCATTCTTTAACATTGATGCCAATGCATGGACAGCACGTTTCATTTAAAATATTGTAAAAAGGAAAGATAATTTCATACAAATCTCTTGGTGAAAATATGCATTATTTCCCTTTTATTAGCTCACCTGAGCCGAAGGCTCAAGTGAGCTGTTCTGATCACATTTTGTCCGGCGTCCGTCTGTCCGTCTGTCCGTCTGTCTGTCTGTCTGTAAACTTTTCACATTTTCGACTTCTTCTCAAGAACCGCTGGGCCAATTTCAACCAAACCTGCCACAAAGTATATCCTTGGGTAAAGGGGATTCAAGTTTGTTCAAATGAAGGGCCACGCCCTCATTCAGGGGAGATAATTGGGAATTAATGAAAAGAACTATATGCGGTATATTGCATATATTTGCCCCCACAAAAGTCAAATTTATAAAACTTCCTGAAATGTGCTGAATTCAATAAATTGTACGAGAAATATAAATTAACAGAAAATATAGTGTCAAAGCAGTGTATTCACAATTTTTGTTTTTATGACGTCACAAACTAGTCCGATTTTATATCCTTTTTCAGAAAGAGGACAAAATGGACAAAATTTCAACAATTTTAGCTTAAAAATTTATAGAGCGCAAGTTTGTTCAGGAACAATATTGACATATTTCATTGATATTATCATTCTACACATTATATCAAAATATTGATCCTGAACACACATGCGCTCGGTGACTTTTACTAAACATATCGACGAAATATGTACATTTTTCTGTAAGATTAATAAAAAAACTGAAATTTACGTCATGTTTGTGACGTCATTACGTACATATGGCGGCATTACTTATGAAAATATTCAGTGCTTTGAAGTCAGCATATACTCCCCTGTTTAAGAACATATATCTCCATCAAAGTTTGATTTGGGGGGGGGGGCAAATATTGGTTATTACCGAATAAAGTTCTTTGGTGGCATATTTCAAAAATCTTCTCCTCAAGAACCACTGTGCCAGGAAGGATGAAACTTATGGGGAAACATCCTCAGGTAGTGTAGATTCAAGTTTGTTCAAATCATGACCCCCGGGGGTAGGGCTGGGCCAACATGGCCGACCAAAGTTTTACATAGAAATATATAGGAAAATTCTTTAAAAATCTTCTTCTCAAGAATGACAAAGCCATAATTCATCATATTTATATGGGAGCATGCTCAGGTAGTGTAGATTCAAGTTTGTTCAGATCATGACCCCCGGGGGTAGGGCGGGGCCAAAATGGCCGACCAAAGTTTTACATAGAAATATATAGAACAAATCTTTAAAAATCTTCTTCTCAAGAACCACTGGGCCAGGAAAACTGAAACTTAAGTGGAAGCATCCCTGGGTAGTGTAGATATTAAATTGTTAAAATCATGACCCCCGGGGGTAGGGTGGGGCCACAATAGGAATTGCAAGTTTTACATAGAAATATTTAGATTGATTGATTGTATACTGTTTAACGTCCCTCTCGAGAATTTTTCACTCATATGGAGACGTCACCGTATGCCGGAGAAGGGCTTCAAATTTACACCTATACTCGCATTTCGAGCCATTGTGAGGGTTCTTTATCGTGCCAGCGCCTACCGTGACACGACACCTACGTTTTTAAGGTCATATCCGAAAGACCCGTGACTTTCACTTCTAGTGCCGAGCGCTTGGCGAAGGAACAGTCACTACCTTTGTTTACGTCTTAGGTATGACGCGGCGCCGCAAACGAGAATCGAACCCGGGCCTCCCGATCACGAAGCGAACGCTCTACCACAAGGCTACCGTGACCGGTTAGAAATGTAAAGAACAAAATCTTCTCAAGAACCACTGGGCCAGGAAAGCTGAACCTTATGTGGAAGCATCCTTGGGTAGTGTAGATTCTAAAGTATTAAAATCATGTAAAGGGAGGGGGTAGGGGGGCATGATAGGTCAGGCGCGTAGCATCGTTTTTGGAAGTGGGGGGGCCAACCTGAGAAATTTTTTTTTTACTTACCTGAAAAAGTTGACAAGCAAAAAAAAAAACCGAAAATTAAAAGTTGCCCAAACTCGAAAATCC
>PRKT01000014.1:2845218-2863254 GCA_003671525.1 Saccostrea glomerata
CCATTGTGGCCCCGCCCTTCCCCCGGGGGTCATGATTTGAACAATTTAGAATCTACACTATACCAGGATAATTCCACATAAGTTTCAGCTTTTCTGGCCCAGTGGTTCTTGAGAAGAAGATTTTCAAAGATTTATCCTATATATTTCTATGTAAAACTTTGATTCCCCATTGTGGCCCCGCCCTTCCCCCGGGGGTCATGATTTGAACAATTTAGAATCTACACTACCCCAGGATGCTTCCACATAAGTTTCAGCTTTACTGGCCCAGTGGTTCTTGAGAAGAAGATTTTTTAATGACCCAAACCTATTTTTGTCTTTTCTTGATTATCTCCCCTTGCGAGGGGATATGTCCCTTCATTTTAACAATTTAAATTCCCCTTCACCCAAGGATGCTCTGAACCGAGTTTGGTCAAAATTGGCCCAGTGGTTCTTGAGAAGAAGTCGAAAATGTGAAAAGTTTACAGACGGACGGACAGACGGACGGACAGACAGACGGACGGACGGACGACGGACAAAATGTGATCAGAAAAGCTCACTTGAGCCTTCGGCTCAGGTGAGCTAAAAACTTGTGGAAAAATAAATTGCCTATCAGGGTGAATTGTGTTACATTATATTAAATCAATTATAATGCAACAATAATGCACAGATTTTACACAAAATATTTAAAAGTAATTCTAAGAGCCTCCACAATTAAAGGCAAAATTTTTCCTCTTGTAATCATTTAACTAGTCATTCTTGGGATGAAATAAAGACAAAATATGACAAGTACTCACTGTTACCATGGAAACCCCCCAATCTCTTAGTTTAGGTATGACTGTGTGAGCAATGTTCTTATTGTCGAATATTCCCGTCCTCATTTTAACGGTCAGTGGAACGTCTAGTACAGACCTCATCCCCGCGATAATCTGCTCAAACTTGTTAAGTCGACCAATCAAAGCACAGCCCTCTCCCTATAAAAGTAAAATTAACAGATTGTAAGCAGATGTTTACTCTATATGTAATCAACAAATCATAAAAATTTAGTTTGAGGTTTGACTGTATTTGAATTCATGTACTATGATCATGGTCAATACATGTACAGTGAAAAATGTCTAATCCGACATCTGTCCAATCCATTACACTTTGAATGCCGACATTAAATTTTGTTCCCATTTTACTAATTTTCCATGTTTTATTCAACTCTAACTGGTGCAATCCAACACCCTGTCTATTTTGACACAGAATATGTCTCCCAGTGCATGTCAGATAAGACAGGTTTCACTGTATCATTATCAAATTCTAAAAAAAATGATAAGGATTTGACTGTATTTGAATACATGTATTTCTTACCTTCTTGTACACCAGATCTATTGGACAGCCACAATTAAGATCTAGAAAATCTAGTTCTACATTCTCATTGATCAGCTGTGAGCATTTTGTCAGGGTGTCTGCAAAACCACCACAAATCTGAAATGAAAGACAAACAGTATCAATCTTTATATCAGTGTTTCTAATTAAAATATAGCCCAGTTAAACTTTCTCAATTCAAGACCAAAATGAATTCCTTATAGACTGGTAATTTATGTTATTGATAATTCATTCAGGACATGAAGTATTGCAACACAAAAGACTTAAGATTTATCAATAACTCAATGTGAAAACAAATATGGTGAAATAACTACTTCATTCCATAGCAGACTTCAAAGATTATCTACAACACTGATAATGAAAGTGCATTATACAGTAACATGTACATATCTATTTCCATGGTATTTCCCACACAGAATAAATAATCTACATGATCTACGGTATGTCTTAAAACTTAAATAAAAACTTAATTTGCATATTTTTCTTACCTGAACCCCAAACAAATCCTCACTTTCATGCCTCTTTAATAACGCCCACTCCGAGGCCTGACCTTGAAGAAGGTTCAAGGACATTGCCATCTCACTACAGGTGATGTCGGCTCCATAGGCCTTACAGATCCTCCGAAAGGGGAGGTTACCCACCTAAACATGGTCAGTAATAGAGAGTAATAAGTAGCCTATATGCAACAAAATATACTGAATACTGTATGCTTATCTTGAATTGAAATTTATCAAAGTTAAGTTCTAGACAATTTTAAATTACTGTGGTCTAGATTACTTAAATTCATTGTGGTTTAGAGAACTTAGATTTACTGTGGTCAAGACAACTTACTGTAGTGAGTGGAGCCAGGTAGTTTTTTGAGCTGAAATCTATCTGAAATATCAAACAAATGGATACAAAAGTACAGACAAATTTTTTTTTTATAAATTGAAAATTAATCAAGAATATTTTCAACACTTATAATGCATATATACAATACTTAGACATGTTAGACAAATTACATGTATGTTTAACAATCTTTAAATCCTCCTGTTTTGTTAAGGATATTGCATGAAAAACGTCATGACCTTTAGTACCTTTCTGGTTTCTTGAGGTCGAAGTTTGATCACCCCCTCTGATTCATCCCTGATCTCTGGAAATAATTACAGAATCTCACATTTGAAATGGAAAAGTTCAAATATATATCCTTTTTGCATTGTACATAAATTTAAAATACATCCAACAATTACATAGAAAACAAATGCATAGCTTTTGTAAATACATGTATCTAAGTTCTAGTTCTCATTTATTAAACAAGTAAAAAACTGTAAAGTTGTGGGCCATTTTACCCTATAAGATTTTAGATCATATTTTCAAACATGTGGACACCGTGTTTGCTTTGAAACAGGACTGTTCTTTCATATTTGGTTAAAAATCCTGTACACATTTTTCTTTATAGACAAAATGTGTACAATATGTAAAGTAACAACACCTGACACATACGAATGTTTTAGATGCTTGCTCAGCAGTCAACACGTACCTGTAGTAGTATTACCAGTAGATGCTTCCTCAGCAGTCTTTGTCTCCTTGCTCTCCTGTTTGGCAGCGCACAGTTTGGAGAAGGTGTCGTGTTTCTCCTGGGCCCGTTTCTGCACCTGTTTGACAATTTCATTGGCCTTATCAAAATTATATCTCTTCTTCCACAGGGTGACCTGGAGATCTTTGGACAGGGTGTTCAGGATGTTCTTCTCCTTTAAAATAAAACATACTGTTATGTGTACACTAATTGTCGTATTCAAAATTTAGAGCAATTACTGGGTAGTGAGTTGTTGGCATGTTCATGAATAAGCGCAAATGCTCTATATCAAAATTAATAAGTTATTTCTTAACCAAATTCATGAATTACCGGTAGTGCATCATTGTCCTTGCAAAAGCTGCTTAATATGAAGACCGCTTTTTTAAGTACATATACAATAATACTGTTGGTCAAGATTGAAGAATGTATCTGACATATAAGTACATTTATATATACATGAATAAATTTAATAACTAGTGAAAATTGAAAGTATTTCCTGGAAAAAAATACTTGTACCTTATCTCTGCCCAAAACTTTTATTCCTGAGAAATTTAAAGTTGAAAAAAAAAGTTGAAGAACAAAATGGTTTATTGAAGAAATGTATCTATAGGAAAATAATATCAAGAGGAAATTTTCCCAGTAGTAAAATTATATTCTAAGCTCAAAGATGTCAAAAAAATTGAGACACTTATTCCTCAGATATTGTAACAGAATACATTAATACATGTATCTATAAATAAAGATGCATCAGAACCACAAACCTTAGATTTTTTCTCGTACAATTCTTCATTGATTATATTCTTGTAATCCTCAGATATGTGCTTGCTACCATATCGACATGCTATTCCATATGGACATTTCCCGTATGTCTCAAACATATAACAATCAGGGCCAATGTCTTTGGGTTTCGACTCCATGAAGGTTTTAATATCATGGGAAAACTTGCATTTCTCTCCAAAGCTACACTCTTTTTCCTTAGATATGGTTGGGCATAGCTTGTCCTTTGGTTTTATGTGGGTCACTGGACGTTGTTTATTGCGCCCCTTCACCTTCATCTTTTTCTTTGGTTGTCCCTCGTTTTCATCCTGTTTACCTATAGTTAACACATACACACACATGAAAGTCAGTAGTAAATCAATGTCTCAAAGTTCATAAATTCATAAACATCACTTCAAGATCCTATAGTATAATTAAGTATACACAGATCTTGTCACATTCATTGATAGGGCTGAGAAAAAATATCCTAGGATTCAAGATGCTGTAAACCAACTTTTATTCGCGAGAAATTTTAGTGTAGTTCACAACAGCCTCATCATCGTGAATATTTCTCACCACAAACCGGTACTTAAAGTCTCTCTTTCTATTTACAACAGATAGAAAAAGGCCTGATCGCGAAAATTAATCGTCGCTAACTAGTTTACTAATGGTAAATTACGAACAAGAGGCCCATGGGCCACATCGCTCACCCGAGCATTGTGGTTAGGAAAAATAGTAATTGGTTTACTATTGAAAGCCTACCCCCGGGGGTCATGATTTGTACAAACTTGAATCTACACTACTTAGGGATGCTTCCATATAAATATGAGTAATTATAGCTTTGCTATTCTTGAGAAGAAAATTTTTAAAGAATTTTCCTATATATTTCTATATAAAACTTTGGTCGGCCATTGTGGCCCCGCCCTACCCCTGGGGGTCACGATTTGAACAAACTTGAATCTACACTACCTGGGGATGATTCTCTATAAATATGAGCAATTATGGCTCTGCTGTTCTTGAGAAGAAGACTTTTAAAGAATTTTCCTATATATTTCTATATAAAACTTTGGTCGGCCATTGTGGCCCCGCCCTACCCCCGGGGGTCATAATTTTAACAAATTTGAATCTACACTACCTAGGGATGCTTCCACATAAATATGAGTAATTATGGCTTTGCTGTTCTTGAGAAGAAGACTTTTAAAGAATTTTCCTATATATTTCTATGTAAAACTTTAGTCGCCATTTTGGCCCCGCCCTACCCCCGGGGGTCATGATTTTTACAAATTTGAATCTACACTACCTGGGGATGCTTCCATATAAATATGAGCAATTATGGCTCTGCTGTTCTTGAGAAGAAGACTTTTAAAGAATTTTCCTATATATTTCTATATAAAACTTTGGTCGGCCATTGTGGCCCCGCCCTACCCCCGGGGGACATGATTTGAACAAACTTGAATCTACACTACCTGAGGATGTTTCCCCATAAGTTTCAACTTTCGTGGCACAGTGGTTCTTAAGAAGAAGATTTTTAAAACATACCACCAAATTTTCACTAATTCTCAATTATCTCCCCTTGAATAAGGGCATGGCCCTTTGTTTGAACAAACTTGAATCTCCTTCACCCAAGAATGCTTTGTGGCAAGTTTGGTCGAAATTGGCCCAGCGGTTCTTGAGAAGAACTCGAAAATGTGAAAAGTTTACGGACAGACAGACAGACGGACAGACAGACGGACAGACGGTCGCCGGACAAAATGTGATCAGAAAAGCTCACTTGAGCCTTTGGCTCAGGTGAGCTAATAAAGTTGTCGCAAATAAAAGTTGGTTTACAGTATAGAATTAGAGTAAAAGGAAAGAAAAAAGTTGAAGGCACTCAAAATCACTTCTACAAATCTATGGTATTTGATTTTAATTTCACACAGGTTGTCATTTTTTACTCTGATTACCTACACAATATTTTTTCATCATGAAATTCTGTTGATTTCCAATAACCTCAAGTTTATATTATGAAACCTTGCATTGTTTTTAAAAGGAGACCTATTCATACATTCAAAATTCAGACATTTTTACATGGCTTACATTTTCACATGGCTTAAGTTTTTACATAACTTATGTTTTTACATGACTAATGTTTTTACATGACTTACGTTTCTGTCCTTGCTCTAGCTGATCTTTAGTTTCCTTGGATATATACTCAGTCACCAACTCAGGTTTATGGTTGACAAGAACATACCTGAATTCAATAAAAAAAAAATACAAACATAGTAAAATAAATTCTGAAATATGGTTCTATGAATCTTTCATAAAATAAATGACTATTCAAATAATTTTACTACTATGTGTTCTCAACTGAGAAGTGATATCAACTTTATAAGATTTGAAATGAATCACAGTACCAGTGTTTTCCCATTATTTCAAAGCACAGTAAAAGGTTAGAGATCAGTTGTTACAGGCTTTGGGTTGATGTTTATGAACAAAATCTCTGTGGACCTTACCACAATTTTTATTTCAAAGCAGCATTTTTGTTAATTGAAGCAATCAATTTGGCTGGTAGCCGGTTCTTAGGGAAAACACCATGTTACTGAATGTGTTATTGACTTTAAAAGTTATACAGATAAAAATATTACTCTGCCTTGATCCTTGCGAATCCAGGCTTTTCCACTCTCTCTTTAGGCTTTGTAGACTCTTGTTTGGCATCTTCATCCTGCTTGTTGTCATTCATTGTTGTATTGGCTTTGTTGTCAACTTCCATACTTTTAATCTGTTTCTCTGTAATGTTCTTTCCCTCTTTATCGTCTTCAATGACAACTTTCTCTGTGTCTGTTTCTACAAGTGCCATTTCTTTTCTTGAAGTGCAAATATTTTCCTAAAATGCAGAAATTCTAGATTTTATGAGAAAAATAAAATTGACAAACTGTGCTGAAAACAGATTTCAAATTCATATGATAAAATATAAAGATGTGATTAATATCTGTGTTTGGTAGCATGACATCATAATATCTCTGATAGATATGACTTCAAACAAGCAATTCAAAGAATTGTGGTCCCCGGCTTTCAGTGTATGAATGTGATTCCATTGTTAATGACAAATTGTGTCAAATATGAATGCCCTATTATATGACATTGAAAAGTAATCACCAATGTTAAAATTCAAAGAAAATAAGGTCAAACTTGAAGGTCAAGGTCAAGGGGTAAAAAATCATAGCATGCTCATAAACATCTTGCCACATGTAATGCACATATAAAATAGGAAAACCTTCTAAATCAAAAGTTAAAAGGAAACTAGGAAAGAGAACATTTTTGTGAAGTAGATCAAAGTGAACTTCAAAGTCAAGGTCATGGGGTTAAAAATCATTCATGATAGTGTATTCAGAAAGATCTGTCATAGGTAATAAACATGTGTAATATGAAATCCCCATCTTTTCTCTCTCAAAAGTTATAACCAATCTAAAGTTTGTTAATTTTTTTAAGTAGGTCAAACTTCAAGGTCAAGGTTACGGGGGTCAAAAAACAGTAAATTTAGAAAATTCTTGTCACAGCATGGACGTGTATATAGGTCCCTGGTCACAGATACTGGGTAATGTACATGTATGCATGTGAAATGTACATGTATGCATGTGAAATATTCTCATTCAAAAATAATGACCAAGGTGAAAGTTTTTGTGAGAGTGACAGACGGACAGAAGAATAAGATTTAATGCATCCTGGCTTTTGCGAAAGGGGGACAATAAGACTGCTTACCTTATGCAGCTGTTGTGGTCCTGGAAGTCTAGATTTATTTCAGAGCTGTGCACAATGACTGATATCGTCTAGAAGCAGGTCTTTAAAAAACGACAAACTTCGTCTGTACATTTGCTGACAATGTCATTTAACAAATATTGAATATCTATTACTTTCAAGGCATGCTTCTCATGCTGCAATCGAAAGCAATGTATTACTTCCGGTTCGGGGGTGCTAGTTAAGTTATACTTGGGAACACACTTGAATGGATAGATCGTGCATTTAAATTTCCATTAATTTGGGATTGCCGTGATACTTTGATTAAAGCATTTAATTGGGCTAAATGCAAATTTCTCTTGTTGTCTTTTGGTTGTTTTAATAAAGATCCTAATGATCAATAATGAACAAATTCACTGGTGAGTGAAAACTGCATAGTTAGTATCACAGGCACTTGTTTCGTATATGGGGTACCCCCTACCTATATTTACCACAAAGGTAGGGGGTACCCTGTATACAAAACAAGTGCCTGTAGTTAGTATATAGTTAGTATATAGGTCCCTGGTTAAATTTCCTTTACCTACTGTATCTAAGATGAACAGGTATCTTAATCACAGATTCTTAAGTATTTTCTCCTTCATGTTTCAAGTCTGCAGATATCAGAAAAATTTTTCTCCATTCCTCTAAGCTTGAGATAATGAGGTTTGATGTACATGTACATATCCAATCACTCTTAAAGAGTTGTCATCTGTTCCTCTTTCAGTCACCTCTGTGATGGATTTATCCCAAGATTCAAGACATGAAAGTAAAACGTTATTTCCTATCTAGCTTGAAACATGAGCTTTGATTGGTTACAAAGTCGGGTGTAAATTTCCATACATACACCCGACTTCAGCCGGGGGGGGGGGGGGGGGGGGGGCGGCGGAGGTAACGTGACGTCACAATGCATAGTTTTTCTATCATATAAAGCAAATAATATGACGTCACTATATATTGTAGGAGGTAGTACATCTGTTATTGATAGCTTGATACACAGTTTTATACAGAACTTTTTGGTCACTTAGGAAATAACTTCGTTATCCAGGTGATTGAACCTGGATAACTAATAATATTTCACGGATAATTTCAAATGAAACTTTTTAAAAAGAAGCCAATATCACTGGCAGAATTAGAGGGGTCTGGGCCCATCTTTTCTGTTCAAATTTTACACTATTTAATAAATAATTTTTTTTTGTGGCTCTGGGCCCCTACCCCAAGCTTGTCCCTCCCATTTTCATGATTCCTGGATCTGCCACTGAATATCTCCTGCTTTATCACTTTGACTGCAGTAAGCTAATGACAGAGGTATAAATGTACGAGACAAAGGTAGATAGTTAAACATATCATACTGAGTTAAAAAATTATTCAAAATATTTCATTTGTTTAATATTTCATTTGTTTAAAACAGTACATTTATTTAATCACTTTCACATACATGTATACATACATAATTCAGTCCATACTTGTTTATGTACAATGTAACATTCCACAAGATCAATGTCTATAATTAAAAATTTTAAGTGTTCAGAAATAGCCCTTTTTTCTATGAACTTATTTTAGGTTTCCAAATTAATAAAAGTATAAAGCTTCATTTAAACTTTATACTAACTTTTATGAAAAAAACTTCATGTAAAAACATATTAAATCTGCAAAAGGTTATTTATCCCAATGCACAGTGATAAAAAAAATCAATATCTATAATCATTATAAGTAAATTGTCCTTTTCAAATTCTTTTCTCTTTTCAAAGACATTAAAGTATTTTAACAAAAATGCATGATTTTTAAAACTGTTCAAATTTTGAGACATTAGAACGATCACAATTGGCATCTGTAGATTGTAAAAGACAAGCACATTTTCTCAAGTAACAAAGATTCCAATAAGAAATAGACAGTTGAAATATAAATTTAGAATGTAACTTTCGTGTGGACTTTCTTGAAAGCTCTCGAGATTCTCCAGGAATTTGGATCCTCGTATTTGTTGTACAATGGCTCGATTTTCTGCTGTTTTTTCTGCTTGCTGAGTTTTGTTGGATCACTGAAGCGGAAAAATTTGGGAGCGAATTCCACTAGCCACTTGGGATCAACGGCCGTTACCTCTCTCATGTATTCTTTGGTTGTCAGCACAAGTTCATGGTAAATCACCCTGTAAAATTTGAGTAATACCTAAAGAGTTTAATTCATGTCATCCCCATACAATCAATAATTGTACAAAATTTATAATAGATACAAAAAGAGGAGAAAACATGCCCATCTCCATGATAATTTTCTAATTCACTAACTCTTGAGGAATACAAACTCTCTCTAGAAACTTAGATGGTCGAAAACATTTAATGTGTGGTGGAATTCCAAGTAACAATTACAGATTGAATGTTTTGTTTTCTGTTGACAGGGGCACCTGAGGGGGACTATACGCATCACCTCTGTAGAACAACTTACCAGTCAGGTTGTCTGTTGAAGAGGGCACTAGAGGGGTGAATGTACACCACCTGACTGTCTACCAGAGTGCGGTATCCCTCCTGGGGATCTTTCTTCGCGGCGTTACGGAAAAATCCACTGCAGATGGCCTTCTGAACTCGAGCAGTATTCTTACCACAACTGACCACATCTAGCTTATGTCTGTAAAATAAAGTATTAAAAAAATAAAATGTAATTCAATGTTTAAAATATAAATGTGGCATTACTATATCTCAAAATGATAATTTCACAGGGAAAGCCATGAACTTGGTATGTTTTCCGATACGTCTTATGTAGAATATCAGTAAACAAAGCTTTGCATAATCTAATTTTTCTGAGGATTGAGTAAAGACTCAAGCAAACATGATTAAGTCTTCCCACCTATTCAAAGCATCAATGTTTATTACGTTAATCATAGTACATGTAATATTTTATGCCAGTTAAATCTAATTATGAATCATCTACAAAATCAAAATCACACTCTGCCTGAAGAAGAAATACATGTTTATTAAAGACCATGCCTCATTTCAGTTAAAACTTAGAAACTTCAAAATTTCAATTTAATTTCACAAATTGGAAATGATTTCTTCAATTGAATATGCTCATACATCAATAATCCAATTTTCATGTGTGTGTGAGAAACATCCAATAGTTACTTGGACTTGTTTTCACATACTGTAACGTATTTCATTTGGCTGTGTATCCTTTTCAGCGCTTTTTGCTGAAAGCAAGTTCCACTTATTCAAGTACAATGCTAAATGTTTTGTACATATGCATATAAAGAAGAAATTTCTGAGATACGCTGAATCAAATTTCCGCTAACTAGTTCATAATTCAATTTCCGCCAAATATCGTACACGCTAAATATCATACATTTACAGTATGTGATTTGTATATATGCATATGACATTTGTTCCGTGTTCTGATCAACTTATTTGCCTTAAGTTTAATTTTTATGGCAAAATGAAGTCTTTATGTCTTCATATCCAATTTAAAAGTAAAGATAAGTATTTATGTAACATACCTGTCCATGATGCCCAGCATCTGTTTGCGGACGTCCTGGGCCCTCTTGAGGGTGCGGATCTGTACAAAGTTTTCGTAGCACCACGGACTGGAGAATTTGTTGTTCTTCCACGAGTTGTACACAGCCAGCAGAGTCAGGTGGTCCCCCTCGGGCTGGTGGAACTTGGCTTTCTTCTGGTCCGCCAAGTCCTGCTTGTCCTAAAAACACATTAATAAGTCGGAATATTAACATTCTATACAAAAATGTGTTTAAATGTACATATGTAATTAATAAAACTTTTTAAAATGTGTTCTTTACTCGATTTTTAACACTATATATTAGAGTACTGAAAATGTTATGCTGTTAGGGGTGGGTGGTTTTTTTTTCTAATAAAGGAGCATTGTTTTTTTTTAAGATTTTCTTCTAGTTTTCTAAATGAACAAGCTAAGAATTTTAAAATGGTCATGATTACTTTGAATGTTACATGCTGTCTATCACAAGATCTGCACATTAGTAGAGCGTCTTTTTCTTTCATTTTTTAAATTATTTTGCAATAAAATCTAATATACATTTAAGTAGATAACTCAAGAAGAAAAATAGTGGGTCTTGGTGCAATAATAAAGTACATATATTGAAGCAAATTATATAAATTGTGATGCTGGGACACTATGACACAAGAAAATTTCATGCCTTTGGTCTATAAAAGACATTCTGGATGGACAACATGGAGACGACAGTCAGAATTTCATCACTACAGGCGAGGTGAACAGACATGATTAACATCTTAGACAACATGGGCTCCAGAGGAAACTCAGCCATCTACAAACAAGAGAAAAAAAACTTAATAAAATATCATTCATAAAGCTACATGTACATGTACAAATAATAAAAATCATCTACAAATACAATGAAAAGTGTTTTAACCAACACTGGTGCGATCAGTTTTACTGTGAATTCTAACCTTTATTTTAATCCCTAATTACACTTTTTCTTTATGTTCTTAAAATGTGAAATCTGACACTCGATCTAATCTAAACTAAACTATATCTCAGTGCATGTTGGGTTAGACAGATTTAATTGTATAAAAACATATAAATGCGCATGTAACTTCAGTACTTTTATATTTTATGATCTTTCACTATAGAATTCCACATGATACTAGAATGTGTTGCAAATTATGGTACATGTAATTTGAGCAATTTTATGAAACAAAAATAATTTCACTTTGAATTTTTTACTACAGTGGAATCATAAATATTTGTGGAGGACCAATGTTAGTGGATTTCATGGGTCATCCTTATCTATTTAATTTTAAACAATATTTTATTCACAGATGTTGTCGTGAATAGGATTGGGCAGCAGGCGCAGCCTATTTTAGCCCTCTCCTCTATGAATTTATTTCCCCCCCTAAATTACTTTATCAAGATATTCATTGAATCTTCTGTATATAAATGTTACGCACCAAAATAACCAACAAAATTTTGCTTGCCCATAAAAACATTGATCCCCCTGCAAATTTTAAGTGACTCCCACAGTGTATTCATCATTCATCATCTACACACGTACCCTTCTCCCGAGCCTAGTCAGGAGACCCTCGTCATCCAGAGCGCTGAGGGCATGAAGCTGCTCCATAGCCGATATGAGAGTCTGCATGGGAGGGGCGTCCATGAAATCAAATGACAGCAGGTCATTGATCCCCATGGCTTTAAGAGACAGGACCGTACTGGCTAAGTTCGTCCTCTGGATCTCCGGAACGTTTGTCGGCAGCATCTCATCTCTATAGGCGCGCTCAGTGTACAAACGGTAACACTTTCCCGGTCCTGTTCTACCTGCTCTACCAGCTCTCTGTTTGGCCTGAGCCTATAAATTTACATATCTATATAAGGAGGTTCATTAATGAGGGTAGAGCCTACAAATTTATAAATTTAGACATTATCTGATGTTTATTCAGGAGTGTAGATCTAGAATTCTACTGATACACAGAAATACTCACTATTCCAATTCAATAATGGCCTTATATATTGTCCACTATAATTATAATTCTTTGAAGGTTTTCCAAATAGTTTAAAAATTTCTGAATATACAAAAGTTCTGAAAGAAAATCCCTCTAAAATCTTGTCCTTTTTAAAGAGAGTGTCTGAAAACATGTTCTGCTATACCTGTGAAATAGGTGTGACAATAAGCTGGTCCATGCCTGTCTTAGAGTTGTAGACTTTTTGTTTGACAAATCCAGGATCCACCACATAATAAATACCATCAATGGTTAGTGAAGTCTCAGCAATGTTAGTAGCAATGACAACCTGTTTCAATGAAAAGGGGAAAAAAAAACAATGATCTACTCAGGTAAGAACTTAGGAATAAAATTTTGATTGCCACTCTTTTATCTAATGAATCTGCTGAGAAATGTGGCAACTAAAACCTCACAACTGGTTCATATTGACAAGAATGTGTTGCACATCATCAAGGTTGAAGCTGAAGTTACATATACCATATATTATCATTTTCTAACAAAAAATCCACACTAATTTTGGTTTCCAGTGACCCTTTAAACTGATTTCTGCTTTTACCTTCCTAGATCCTGGGGCAGTGGGTTCAAATATCCTGGTCTGCATTTCACTGGGGAGGGCACTGTATACGGGGAGGATAATAAGTTCTGGGACCTCAGGACCGAGGGCTTTCATCCTCTCGTACAGGGTCTCACAGGCCGTGTCAATCTCTTCTTGACCCGTCAAAAACAGCAGGATATCTCCTACAAACAAAAATTGTATTCAATTGTTAAGCTACTTGTAAAATAAACAGAAATTTATGCCTGAAAGTTATTCAATTTACTATGCAAGAAAAAATATTGCACCAAGTCTTTCTTATGTTCTAATGCATTTATTATGCGGTCTCATCAAGGCATCCAAGCTCCGGGGCCATAAAACTTAGACAAGCCCACTTTTGATCTCAGTCTCACTTTTGATAAAGGAATTATTGGTGGAAAAAAGAGATTAAAAGAGAGCTCATCTAATTTTTATGGCCACGGAGCCAGATATTGATTACAGGTAACTTACCTGGTGGTTCCATCAGGTGGATCTGCATCACTGTTATCATGGAGGCGTCCAGATAGTCGGACTCGGCCTCTTTAGTGTACAGAACCTCTACGGGGTACGTTCTTCCTGGGATCGTGAAAATAGGCTACAAAATTTACAGGGGGCATTTCAAACCCTAAATCTATCAATCCTTAAAAAAAATTATATTTGAATTCAAAGTACATGTCTTTATAAATAAAAACATAAAAGTTAATCTGTTCATATTCTTTTTAAAAATCAGATACAGAGTCTTGCTGTTTTCAAAGACAAATGCCAATTAATTTGCTACTAGTTAAAGTATGAACTATTTTAAGAATTGATTTTCATTAAAAATTAACAATGTACTGTTATGAATTAAATTACCGCTTCAAAGAAGTACTGTGAGAATTTGACAGCGTCCAGAGTGGCTGAGGTCACAATGAGCTTCAGTTCTGGTCTCTTCTGTACAGCCTACAGTCAGAGAGACAAAAATGTTGTCAAAATTGTTATAAACAATAACTATGTAAAGTAAAACATGTTTATAGGTAACACACATAATGAATTCATGCTTATAGCAAAGTAATTTTCAATTCCTAGGGTTTAAAAAAGCACTCTCTAATGAATTATGCTTATAACATAATCAAAATTACACATCCTTGGGACTTAGCTACAAGTGTGATTTATTGTACTGGGTTATTTTCGCTCCCTTCATTTTTGCCCTTTCACATTTGCAAAGTGTTGCCCCAAACTTAAAATCCTCCAAGGACATTTGTTTTTAAGAGCTTATATTTGTTTTCTTTAATTTGTCCAATTTTAAATTCATCCTCTTTTGATGATGGCAAAAGGGGCAAAAAAAAAATCCCTCTATTCATTTTATTGTCCAATTGTCTAAATGCCCAAATGTTGTAATCAATTCCAAACCAAATTGCATTTTTTCCAATACCTTTACTTTTTCTTGTTAGCTAACATGCAAATTCTTTAAACATTTTAATCATTCGGACTAATATGAATTTTCTGTGTATATTCCTTTTTCTAACTTCTGATAATTCAAATTCAGCCATCTTGTTAGAATTTTTTTTGCGATAACAGTTTTAAAAGTGAGTATCTAGAAACCTAGAAACCTATACTCACGGCCTTCAGAAGACCAAACAAGACGTCTGTGTGAATCGTTCTCTCGTGAGCTTCGTCCAACATTATAATACTGTACTGAGTTAGATCGCCGTCAATCAGGCACTCTCTCAGCATCATACCGTCTGTCATGTATTTGATCTTTGTCTCGGGACTCGTACAATCCTCAAAACGAATTGTGTAGCCAACCTGAAGAAAATTTAAATTATGCATCTTCATCAAGGCATGCATAAATTTTATACATGTGGAGTATGTGCATGTGCTAAAAGTGTATTATTATTTTGTATCACAATTTTAACAAAGCATCTACAGATATCTAAATTTGTTAATTCTTTTTGAAATATTTTTTTATTTGATTAATTTTTTTAATCTGTATTTTAAATGTACAATTTTTTTTTTTTTAATGCATCTTCTTTTGTTACGTTTGTGACCCCAAAAAGATACAAACAAAATCATTACTTCTGAAAAATTTCTCTTGGAAAGATATAAATGTAAAAGAATTTGTATAAAATGCACTAGGGGAGAGTAATGTTGGCGAGTCAATTTTGAACCAAAAAAAATTTACCTCCTGTCCCAGTCGACAACCGAATTCCTCCGAGACTCGTTTGGCGACAGACATGGCAGCGACTCGTCTCGGCTGTGTACAGCCGATCTTTCCTGACGTTGTGTAGCCGGCCTCAGCGAGATACTGTGTGATCTGAGTGGTCTTCCCTGATCCCGTCTCACCAATGACGATTAGTACCTGGTTATCTGTCACCGCCTTAAATTGATTTCATAAAGTATAAAATAATTGTTAAACAACTGCAATCAAATATGACTTCTAGATTAAATATGACAGAGAACTAAACTATATGAGGTTCAAGGGCTCTAACATAACGGTAGATTTAATTTTTTTTTTTAATTTTTTTTTTTTGTAAAACTTGAAATCCCTAGTGCATCCCCATTTTTTTTTTTCTTTAAGATAATGATTTAAACAGCTATTAACATACCACATACTACACTTTTTAATTGTTTATGACACATAAATTTTAATTTATAATTTTAGTTTTATAAATCTTTCTGACATCTCAATAACTAAATCTTAGTAATATTAATTCATCAGACTTCCAGAATTTTCTTTTGATTTTTTCCTCATTTTTATCAGTCTGGATAAAGGATGACAACTCATTACCTTGACTAGTTCGTCCTTGAGTTTAAATATAGGCAGACTCTGGCGCTGTTCTAGAAGTGATTTCTTTTCCTTCTTTCCGTAGGATGCCTTCTGACCCCCTGAAATATGTTTCTTCCACTCCGGTAAGTCAGCTGGGGCCATTCCTACTCCTCTCACTTGGGAGGCTAGCCTTCTGTCACCATCTGGAATATACCCCAAAAATACAAATGTGTATTATAGACAATAGGAATATAGGTTTTCAGGAAAAATTATTGGCTTATGCAGACTTGATTTTGATAGTGATGGGTATGGTTGTTATGATTTCTATCTAATTTTTCAAAGATCTTCAACCCCCCACCCCCACCCCTCTTCTCCCTCAAGAAAGAAAGACATTCTTGGATATTGAGTCAGATGGTAATGTTGGTAATAATTCATCCTGAGATCAGATTTTATGCCATCACGGCTTCTGCATGAATTAAAGTTTGACGATATATTGTGAAATCACTAATTTTTGTGGGGGTTTAATTTTTGTTGTTTTCGAATGGAGAGACTCATAAATTTATGACCACTGCGAAATGTAAAAATTTTTATGTTTGACTAGAAATATTTTCCAACCATGAAATAAAATCCCCGCAAATTCATATTTTTTCCTCAAACATCAAAGATTTGATCCCACAAAAAAAATGTGATTTTACAGTAACATACCCTCTGGCATGGGGTCAATCCAGTCTTTATTCAGCCCCGAGGGCACGGCATCCATCTGAGCCTCTCTCTGGGCCTGCTTTAGTTCTCGTCTCTCCTTCTGTAGGGCGTTCTGCATCATAGCAGCTTGTGACAAAGAACCATCAGGGTTCTGTCAAATCAATCAGGTAAAAAAATCAATATTCAAATGTGAAGTTAAGATGTATGGAAAAGTATGTTGAAAACATATACTGTCTTGAAATGCATGAACATGTCTGTATTACAACATGTATGTATTTCATATATATACATGGTTTTATTTTAAACCATACCATCATATGCATGCAACTTTTTTCTCTTACGTATAAAAATGAAATCTACACTACATCTAACTGTGCTACATTATTTAATTTTATTTAATCAATAATTTCATTTTACATGTAAAGCAAGTATTCCTTTTAAACATATACTTCACCACATTCAATTTAAGGACATGGAGTTAAAGTCAAAATATGGTCAAAATTGACCCAATAGAAACAAAAATGTACTAACATTCAAAAAAAAATTTGAACCCAACATTACCTTGACGATTTTAACGGGACTAAGATCCAGCCCCCCTCGGCCGTGTCCAGTCAGGAATGGTGCCTCTTCTTCTTTCAGTTCGATCTCAATATCCTCATCAGAGTCATCGTCCTTCACCAACATCCCCATCTCCTCGTCGAAGTCTGGCAGTTCTGACTTATCAATGACATTCGCGGCAATCATCTGTTGGATCTCGAACCTCTCCGGGGACGACATTCTCTGATATCTCTTCTTTTCCCGGCTGTCGTCGATATCCGGGATGTGTTCCACCAGCGGCATCGTGGAGGGGCGGTCAGGGTTCCTGGCCTCCACTTGATTATTGTGAATTTCTCCACCTACCAGGGTCTTGGTCTTTGAAGGGTTTAAGTCTTCTCCG
Organism: Saccostrea glomerata; assembly: GCA_003671525.1. Lineage (NCBI taxonomy): Eukaryota > Metazoa > Mollusca > Bivalvia > Ostreida > Ostreidae > Saccostrea > Saccostrea glomerata. Next base: position 2,863,054 of record PRKT01000014.1, read on the forward strand.
GTTTCCTGGTCAACATCCTGAGAATGAAATGTATTTATTTTATGGTAAGTTTTAAAAACAAAACATCATAAAACAAAGTTTGGAATTTGATTCTTTGGTTAAATAATGAGCAGTAATTTATTATATCACATTCCCATATTGTGGTGAACTTGAATTTGTGAGTCGCTTCATACCTCGAAAAAACAAAAATTACCCCTCCCC
>PRKT01000014.1:2880336-2923717 GCA_003671525.1 Saccostrea glomerata
TTAAAGAACGAGTGCACTTATCGGCCCCGGTAAAATGTGAAAAAATAAACAATTAAATTAAGCAAAAATTTTCATCTCAAATAATTAATTGATATCTAAACCATATGATTCAACAAATTTTACCGCTGAAATCCACGAATATACAAAGAACAAAACTATACAATGTAGTAGGGGTCAGCCACCATTTGTGGTTTTCTATAGTAAATCGAGAACGGTCATACATTTCAAAGCTTTTGTTAACTATGAGCCTAACCTTGTGCAAACTTGTGCGAATGACAAAAGATGCATAATACATTTAAAAAACTTGTGTGAACGTATGAAATTTGCACACGATTAGGCTGGTACTTAAAATATTAAAAATGTATAAAAAGTACACAGTTTTTCCTATAGCAAGTGAGAGCTATTTACCTGTATGACCCATGTTGAACCCACGTGTGGAATAAATTATTTAAAATACTGATCGTCACGTGAGTTCTACCCAGGTAAACATTCCTCAAATGTGCTCACTGTAAAACATAGGCATGCATGTATCAGTAAGTCAAAGTTGTGCCGCTTAGAGATATTTGTATGTATTTGTTTTTATGAACACCGAAGGGTAAAGAGAGTTTAGTGTCGTTCATAAAAGTGTCAAACATTTTTTACCTTCGTGCAAGACAATGAAACAGTTATTGAAAGCCAACTAAACACTCCTTTTTAATTTCAAATTCAATGAAACTGTTATTGTAATTTTTCAAATGCAAGAGTACCAATTTCTTAGTTTTATCATTATAGCTATAGACAACTACACAACTTCATTCAATCTTTTTAAAAACAGGTTTTGCGCAAGAACTTGAAGAAGTAACATTCCGTATGCGCGCCCGACTATGATCCACCATCAGATTGTACAAGTATCGATTTAAATATCTATTCCCTTGATTTACATAAACGAAACTAAAAGAAGGTTCGGAACGAATTTCCCGGATTTAGGGTATCCATGGGCATTCAAAAATATTCAATGGTTTCAAATCCATGCTGATTTAAGTGATATTTAACATGCTTTTTAATCAGAAATATCCACTAGTATCAAACTATTACCAATAGAGAACGATTTAGTAATATATTCTAAAAAAATGGCACATAAAAAGGGCCCATTAAGTATTGTCCAAAGTTTCACATATCGCTCTAACCGTCTGTCTTTTTGACAACTTCACACACCATAGAACGTTTCCGTCCGTCCTCCCATCTTTCAGTCTTCTTGTCATCTGCTGAGCATTCAATGACCCATCACCCACCCAAAATCACTGAAACCATCTAAACAAGTCTCTTATTTATCATGTCTATATTTTTTCCTCTGTGAGTCTGGTGAATCAATGTAACTGTCTCTACTGGCGATTTCTCCATTTTGAAGCAAAATGCATTACAGTTTGTTTTGGCTTTTTTGTCCATTTCGACATTTCCTTTTTTCAATGCACCGGAGTAAAACAATGATGTCTTTGATAAAAAAAGATAGTAATTAAGTCATAATTTTCAACATAAGACCAGAAAATTATGTAAAGTTTTGTCTTTTAAAATATTTTTTGATTATTCGCTTTTAAAAGATGCTTTTTAATGTGTTTGTCTTTTCTATTCTCAAAACAGTACACTTTAATTTGTGACGTTCGGTTGTGACGCGACGACACTCCCATTGTTCTATGTCTTAAACACCTCTGAAATAAATTCAGTTAAACATTATTGAATGAAAATTTCAAGTTTAATTAGATTTATATTTGTGCATCTTTTGGTATATAATACTAGTATTTGATAATATGGCGCCAAAAATAAAAGATATGGATACTGTGACATTACTTTTGGATCAACTCTCGTATATATATCATTAAAATTTATTCAGTGGTATAGGAGGAGTTGCGGATAAGAATTGTGTATACCCTTCAATATTATGGAAAGATTGACAGTTTCCATGTTTTGTTGTGGGAACCTCAAAGTGTGTGCTGGATCAAAAAGTAAAATAAGAGATGCACAAAGGTACTATGCAAAGATTATCTGAATGTCCCATTAAATTTTATTTAGTGGTAAAAGAGGAGTTGTGGATAAGAGATGGGTACCCCAAAGTGTAACAGACGGACGTGCAACCCGATCAATATATACCCTCCCACTTTTCAAGCAGAGGGGGGGTATAAAACACAGCATTACATTGAATATGATATATCAGAAAGATGTTTCCAGAGTTTATGATTATCAATATCTATAAACTACTTGGACCAAGTCTTCCTACAATCTGTTGGAATTCCGATGGACACTACCTGTGCCTCTGGCTTGTTTTTTTGTACCTTTTAAAAATAATCAAAATTCACAAGGAGAGGAGAGAAAACTCCCTAAGCACCGCACTGTCGGCGCCTCTCAAAATACTGTGGCTTTATGCGAAACTCACGTGACGTTAACTTCATTGTGACGTCACAGTAGCATGACGTCCATAGATAGCAACAAATGTTGGAGTCTTGTCTTGTGGTGACCGATTATTAATTGGTGGAAATATTTCCGAAACAGGATGAATATTTGCAATCAGGTAAGTGGTTTAATACGTTTGATGAATATACAATGTTCCCCGTATAATTAAAGCATAAATTATCATTTATCTTTTCGGAACGGCGTTTTAGTATAATAATTAAATAATGTTTATCAATTAATATACCGGTATTATAAGTGCGAACGTGCAGATGCAAGAAATTTGCACCAACATTCAAGTACTTAAACTTTTTTTATTAGTATATATATGTTACATCTATTTAATTACTTGCGACTTTCCGAATAAAAATGCTAATTTTCAAGCATATTTGGCTCTATGCTGGAAATCAGAAAAATAAAAAAGGACTTCGTTAAATTGAAAGATAAAGTGGATTCAAGTGTTTACTTATTATTATTATTATCACATGTATTATTTTTTTTTCAATCAAAATTTGATTAATTTTGTTTGAAAGACTGTGAATATGCATTATTACATGTACATGCATATATTGCTACTCAGTTAAGAAACCATAAAAGTATTAACAGACTTTAATGAAGAAAAGTAAGATACCTACAAGCAAATAAGTTGATAACAAAGAAATTTATTGACATCCAATGCCTCCAATATTTTTTTGGGGTGGAGTGGGGAATTCACTTTGCATCTCTAAATTACTAGTACTTAATTATTAGATACTACTATTTCAAATTTTAAAATCAACTTTGATAAAAAAAAATTACTTATAACTGATTAATCACAATACTTTCAACGTCAAAATATCAATTATGACGTCAGAATATTAACACTTATAACAACGAATGGCGGAAAATTGTTGTCTTATAGTGATTCAAGAGTTCTAAGTGAAAAAGCGTCCAGGAAAAAACATGACAAGTCTTAAACAGGTTAGTTATCAAACAAAGCAGAAACAAAGTTTGTTTTTCAAATTTGGTGGCTAGAGTCAGGATTCATGTACACGACATCTTAAGATTTTCTATATAAAATTTGCAGGAAATATTGGATCCCCCCCCCCTAAGCCATCGCCACCAAAAAAGCGCAAACTTTTTTTCTATAATTGATGCATGTCTCTTTTTTGCAGAACGAAAGGGACAAACTGGATTTTGGGAAGGAGGCTGTTAAAAGTATGGTAAGTGCTTTGACCAAAACTTTTATATGGTAAGGGTTTAGGATTTCATACTTCATGTATGTTATCCTTTAGAAAAGAAATTTCATTAGATACAAAGAACTTTGATCCTTTGACCTTGACCTTGGAGTTTGACCTTCTTTTTAAAAACTATAACCTTGGTTACAACTTTTGAACGGTGGATACTATAGGACTTTCATATTTCACATATGTATTCTTTGTGGCAAGACCTTTCATTGGATACCAACAATTTTGACGTTTGACCTTGACCTTGGAGATTTATGTACTTATGAAAAAACTTTAACCTTGACCAAAACTTTGGAATGGTAGGGGCTAGGGCTTTCGTACTTCACATATGTAATCCTTGTGAGAAGACCTTTCATTAAATACCAAGAACTTTGATCCTTTGGCCTTGACCTTGGAGTCTGACCTACTTTTCAAAAACTTTGACCTTGGCCACAACTTTGGAACAGTAGATACTGGGACTTTCATATTTCACATATGCAATCTTTTTGGCAAGACCTTTCATTTGATACCATTAACCTTGACCTTTTGACCTTGACCTTGGACATTTTTTGTACTAATAAAAAACTTAAACCTTGACTATAACTTTTGAATGGTAAGGGCTAGGGCTTTCATACTTCAAATATGTAATCCTTATGAGAAGACTTTACATTGGATACCAAGAACTTTACCCCTTTGACCTTGACCTTGGGTTCAGTGATAATTTCTAAATGAATGACATATGATAGGGTGTTCATATTACACACAATACGTCATAAAAAATGACATCTCACCCAGAATGGCACTGAAAGCGGGGGACCACAATTCCTTGAATTTGCTTGTTTAGTATAAATTTCTATTTTGATATAAAAGTAAAGAAATAAATAAAACTTGTAATGCACATAATGATTTTTGTTGGTTTAATTTCTAACTTTATTATTTTCCAATTCTCTCCTTTTGGTTCACCTTTCTCCTGTCTACAAACTTTGTTATAGACTATACCAATTAAGTGATTATCTCACCTGGTCAAATTCCCATTTTTTCTACGCCTCATATTCAAATGTGTGCAAAACATTTACTTAATAATTCTTACCTGGAATGTTTTTACATTTCATCCAATCTTTCACAATGGAGTCGATTAAATCGGTTTCATTTTGCGAAAAAGCTTCCTGGCAAGTCCCTGGATGACCAAGCAAAACAAAATGAAGGACTAGAAGGAACCAACGAGCCATTATAATTCACTGAAATAGAAAAAACAATTACATAGCAGCAATGACTTCTCTGTTAAAGAAAGACGTTTATGGCATCTTTTAAAATTATTTAATCGTTCTTTCAAAGTCTTTTTTTTGGGTATTTGAGAAATCTTTATAAAAGAAGAACTCAAGTTAATGATATCTTGAATGAATGTATTAATTTAAGGGAATTTTCTCAAGATTGTTACTGCGAGTTCAAGGCATTCCACAAAAAAAAGATATTTAAAAACTTTAAAAAAAAACGGTTGGTAATAAGTTACGGAAGCCCGTTGAGGCCAGTTCAGAGAGAGAAATATTTTTTATTGCGTTTAATCGCAATAATTATTGAGTTTAAACGCAAAACATTGCAATAATTATGACTTTATATAATATTGTGTTTAATCGCAATGATTTTTAGCGTTTAATCGCAATATTTTTTTGCGTTTAATCGCAATAATTTTTGTATTAAAATGCAAAGATTATAATAAATACTACGGTCCGATTCTCTAAAGAAGAGCCGTTTGGTTTTGTGTCTTTTTGAAAATGTTGCAGTTTGTGAGATTTTTAGTTTAACAATGGAATCCTAACAACCAAGTTTCTTAAAGCTATTAGATCCCAACACTGTTAACGCAGCCATTAATCAATTCCTTAGGTATCACAGCTAATTTAGAATGTTTCAGTGGTATTAATAGACATATCAATTTGGGAGAATACATCGGCCAATCTGTTTTCATTTGATTTATTTTTGATTTCATATGATTCCATCTCATAAATTCTCGTGTTCTCGTGTTTACTGTATGTGATCAAAGGAAAGGTTGTGAATATACATATACATAATATGTACATATGTACATAAGTCGGAACATTTTATCAGTTGTTTCCTTAAGATCTTTATACAGGTACAGGCCTTTAAACCAATACCAATGAATTAACCATTCAGAAAATGCTTGTTCAGAAGAATCCGACTGATTCTATAACGCTTAACAATATACAATTCTCCTTATAGGTTACTACATATCAGTGTGGGTCCATGCACTCTTCAAAGATCAGTAGAAATTATTGCGTTTAAATGCAAAAAATTATTGCGTTTAATTGCAATATTATTGCGATTAAACGCAAAAATTATTGCGATTAAAGGCAATAATTATTGCGTTTAATCGCAATATAAGAATTAAGAATAAGAACCCCTGAACTGGCCTCAACGGGCTTCCGTAATAAGTAAAAAAAAAATTTTTTAAAGTCGGTCAAAAGCTAAAAGTAAAAAAAGCAAAACAAAATATTTACCTTTTCTTCCTTTGATTAAATTGACCGCTAGGAGTTAACGTCTCATTCGGCCAGCTTTATAAGAAGTATACACAGTACATGTATATATCTATATCCGTCAAAATTGTATCCTTAAATTCGAATTTCTTATTTAAACGGATCTGTTCATTATGGCAATTATTACATGATTTAGTTATTATTATGTAAACAATTTAAACAATGTATGAATTATTATTGGTGAAATCGCTTAGATCGCTTACAAAAAATTGAGGTATGATATAATAAATATCTTCTTTATACATCCCATTTTTTTTTTACGTTAGAATTATGCTATCCAAAGACCTGTGATGAAAACAAGCAAATTCAAAGAATTTTGGTCCCCCGCTTTCGGTGTCTTTGTGGGTGAGATGTCATTATTCATGGAATTTTCTGACAAATGTGAACACCCTATAATTAGTAGGTCAAACGTCAAGGTTCAAAATCACGGGTAGAAAGGTCTTGGAAGTCCTCTCTTTTTATTCAAAAGTTATGCCCAATATAAAGTAATGTTAAAATTTTTGAAAGTAGGTCAAACTTTCAGGTCAAGGTCACGAGGTCAAAATCACAGTCCATATAGAAAGGTCTTGTCACAGGTAATACACATGTTTAATATTTGAGTCTTATCTCTTCTCATTCAAAAGATATGACCAAGATTAAAGTTTTTTTGTGACAGAAAGACAAACAGACTGGCGGACAGACGACTGAGGTTTAATGTTCCCTCGCTTTCGCAAAGCAAGGGACAATTACATTAGTAGGGGTGTTCTGTTCTGTTTAACAACAGTTTAAAAATGGCTTTTAATTCTCAGCTGCAAATTGTTACTGAATACTTATTTCTGTCTTTTGGTTCCAAATTTTTTACGCCACGTGTTGTCTTAAGTTGTGCTTTTCCTATTCGACTGTTCTCCCAAATCTTATCATTTAAACTCGTGGGGGGTCAATGTTCGTGAATTAGCGAAATTTTGTTGGTTCGTGGGGAAGTTATTTCGTTGGTAATTCGTAAATTCAGAAGATTCAGTGAAATATGTATACAAAATTATTGTTCTTTGGGATGTCAATTCGTGGATAAGAGTGACCCACGAAATCCACGAACATTTGTCCCCACGAACAATGATGATTCCACAGTAATTATTATACGAATAAAACTGTACATACCTGTAGGGCATACTAGTATACACATCTAGGATCAGGGATGTGGGGGCTGGTCCCAACCTTTTTTCAACCATAATTTTTAGCGTTTGAAAATGTTCATTGAAAGGCCGGTTGTCCCCCACTTTTGCTGCAGCATAGTCAGTTACTAGTAAGAGTAATATAGTAGTTTGTGAATAAATTGGTTACTTACGGAAGTTGGAACCTAACCAACCCACCCTATCCTGCACGAAAAATTCTCCATCCTTTTCATGGCTTATCATGATTTTTCAAGGTAAGTTAAAATTTGTGCTCTGGCTCCCCCCCTCCCCAAAAAATTCTTTAAAACGAAGCATCGTCCTTGCATGTACATATGTATATTCTTTAAGTAATTAATTAGTCAAGTTGGTTGCAAGATGGTTAAAGAACTGAGAGATATCCACTAAAAAAAAAAAACAAAAAAAAAAACATTGGCATCAAGATGGCAGTGGAGAAGGAAAACCCAGAGAAAGATATTTACCTAAAGATGTCAGTGGAAAAGGATAACTCAGAGAAAGATCTTAACCTACAGATGGCAGTGGAGAAGGATAGCCCAGAGAAAGATATTAACCTACAGATGGCAGTGGAGAATATAAAGGATGACATTATAATGCAGGGTAGACGGTCTTTCTGGCACAGATTTCTCTGTGGAGCATCCTGTTTACCCGTGAGTATATTTTTACTTTATATAACATGTGAATTGATGTGGTGCATTTAATTTATCTAAAGTGTACTTGTTGTTTAATTTTTACACACATATCTTTTCAGAAAAAGAAAACTCAGAAGAAAAGCAAAGAAATGAAGAACAAATCAGCGAGAACTGGTCTTCTGGAGAGATTTAGGAAACTTCTGAAGAATTAACTTTTATGAAATTATAACCAAAGGCAGAATTACATATTTTTAAAAATGAATTTGGTTAATTTAAAGATTTGTATTTGTGTGCCTATTTTATTTACATCTGTATTGATTTTATTGCTATTCATTGTTGTAAAGCCATTTCATTAACCTTTATTTTACGTTTCTATAACATCGAGTATTCTTTATATACCATGTAATGTGCTTAATAAAGAAAAATTAAATGAACATATTTTCCTTATTTATTTATTTATTTATTGTTTTTTTTTTGTTTTTTTGTTTTTTTTTTTAGTGGATATCTCTCAGTTCTTTAACCATCTTGCAACCAACTTGACTAATTAATTACTTAAAGAATATACATATGTACATGCAAGGACGATGCTTCGTTTTAAAGAATTTTTTGGGGAGGGGGGGAGCCAGAGAACAAATTTTAACTTACCTTGAAAAATCATGATAAGCCATGAAAAGGATGTTTGTCTTTCTGTCACAAAAAAACTTTAATCTTGGTCATATCTTTTGAATGAGAAGAGATAAGACTCAAATATTAAACATGTGTATTACCTGTGACAAGACCTTTCTATATGGACTATGATTTTGACTTTCAAGACCTTTCTAAATACACTATGAAGTTTTACCCCGTGATTTTGAACCTTGACGTTTGACCTACTAATTTTATTTCATTTCTTCCTTATAACTTTTATTGAGAAGAGATACGGCTTTCATATTTGACTTGTGCGTTACCAATAATAAAATATTTCCGAGCATGCCAAATTTCTGAACCCTTTACCTGAACTTTCATGTTTGATCTAATTTAAAAAAAAAACAACTTTGGTGATAACTTTTGAATGACATATTATAGGGTGTTCACATTTGTCAGAAAATTCCATAAATAATTACATCTCACCCACAAAGACACCGAAAGCGGGGGACCAAAATTCTTTGAATTTGCTTGTTTTCATCACAGGTCTTTGGATAGCATAATTCTAACGTAAAAAAAAAAATGGGATGTATAAAGAAGATATTTATTATATTATACCTCAATTTTTTGTAAGCGATCTAAGCGATTTCACCAATAATAATTCATACATTGTTTAAATTAACTAAATCATGTAATAATTGCCATAATGAACAGATCCGTTTAAATAAGAAATTCGAATTTAAGGATACAATTTTGACGGATATAGATATATACATGTACTGTGTATACTTCTTATAAAGCTGGCCGAATGAGACGTTAACTCCTAGCGGTCAATTTAATCAAAGGAAGAAAAGGTAAATATTTTGTTTTGCCTTTTTTTACTTTTAGCTTTTGACCGACTTTAAAAATTTTTTTTTTACTTATTACGGAAGCCCGTTGAGGCCAGTTCAGGGGTTCTTATTCTTAATTCTTATATTGCGATTAAACGCAATAATTATTGCCTTTTATCGCAATAATATTGCAATTAAACGCAATAATTTTTTGCATTTAAACGTAATAATTTCTATTGATCTTTGAAGAGTGCATGGACCCACGCTGATATGTAGTAACCTATAAGGAGAATTGTATATTGTTAAGTGTTATAGAATCAGACAGATTCTTCTGAACAAGCATTTTCTGAATGGTTAAATCATTGGTATTGGTTTAAAAGCCTGTACCTGTATAAAGATCTTAAGGAAACAACTGATAAAATGTTTCGACTTATGTACTTATGTACATATTATGTATATGTATATTCACAACCTTTCCTTTGATCACATACAGTAAACACGAGAACACGAGAATTTATGAGATGGAATCATATGAAATCAAAAATAAATCAAATGAAAACAGATTGGCCGATGTGTTCTCCCAAATTGATATGTCTATTAATACCACTGAAACATTCTTAACTAGTGCTAATTGTAACGGGGACCGTTACAGATGTTCCCCAAACGCTCCCCATGTCCCTTATCGTGCCTTATTCCTCTAAGACCTTTTATAAATATGCTAAGTATCCCAGGATTTCATTTAAGAATATAAAAGTTACAATGATATCAACAATCAACGATATATTGTTTAACGTTTTGCATGCGCGCACACGTACAAGTACATGCATATGCAAGATGATTATGGCATGTTGATTAAGCGATTAACATATCTTTCTATCCCGCGAATCAAAGAAAAAAATACATATATAAATTTACCATTTTTCAAGCATATGTCATATTTTTAATATATCGATTCACATTTTATTTCTCTACTTATTTTAACCTCGGGCTCAAAGTTGGTTTTATTCCGACGACAAGGCAGGGTTAAAGTCGACTAAGGGTATCACGCCAATACCTAACCAATCAAAATGAACTTATTCAATAGTAGTTCCATACATGGAAAAGGGATTTTCCTTTCTGTTCAGAATTTTTTTAATATTTCCTCTCAGGCCATTTTGACAACTCTGATACCTGTGCCTGGTAAATTTTATATACTTTGTAAATAAATATATAAAGGTTTTTTGACCGGAACTATTCATTTTTTCCAATGCATAGGGGGCTACTCTCTGGGTTTTACAAGAGATGTTTAAAAAGACATTCGTGTCAGCTAATGTGACCTATATTGTTTAACACCTTCTTATTAATATTTTTTTCATGAATGCAAATATCTGATTATTTTACGAAGGAGCGTACATGTATATTGATTTTTAATATACCGAAAATCGCTATTTCTGGGGATTGCGTAATTCTAAAAAAAATTCAAATAAATTTCAAAGGTAAATTAAACAAAGGATGCTTGGTATTAAAATATTATTTCAAATCAGTAGAATTGAATGCTATTAACGACATCTGAATAAATAGGCTATAAAAGGCTTATATGCCAACTTTGGTCATCTGCACTTTAATTTTAAACACGACAGGATTTGTAATTTTTTCTGTATAAATTAATAATTTCTATATACTTTGGAAACTCAAATGAAATATTTTAATACACTTTCCTCGAGCTCTTTTCTGCAGTTTTCCTGAAATTTTATGTGGGTCCGAGGTGTTATTTGAGTTTAACAGTGATTCTCTACGTTGCCATTAATTTGATTTGTTTGTGTGTGGGGGTGGGGGGTTATTTTTATTCTTAACCTATTTAACGTTGGAGTTGAATCTTGTATCTTATTCCAAGAACTTAAGATTGATTGTGACATTTGGATGAAAGGTCAAGGTCATTAAAAACCACCACCTCTTTAACTTCTAACCTGTCAACCGAAATAAACTCTGAAAGGTGTTTCTAGATACATGTACATGTACTTCATGTTTCTTTTTACCCTTGGGTCAAGGACAAAGGTTAAGGTCGATTTCAAGTTCATAGGTCAAGGTGATTTTGGTAAATAGCTAATATCAACATTTTATTCAGGTTACCAGTGACCTTGACCTAAGTTTCAAGGTCAAGGGTAAAAAGATCTGCATGCTTCAGTATGTTACATGTCTTGACATTTAGAAGTTCTTAATTCTGCATGAACATCAAACACTCAAGTATACTGTCTTTTAATACATTGTGTGCGGTCGCATGTGCATGCACGTCCATGCATTTACTTTTGATAGTAGTATAATGTAGGCAATCATTATATCTATTCATATTTGAAATTTCACCCTGTATTATTGAGAACCAAGAAAGTTGTAGGCATTTAAAGTTTTAGCCAATCAGATTGCAGCACACGTGCATGTGCGTGCGTTCATGATTATTCTTATATATCATGCTGTAGATCTTCATAATGTAAGACTATGTTCAAAATTTCAAAGGATTTTGTCAGAAAACAAAATAGATATTTAGACTTTTAGTTTCAGCCAATCGCAGCGAAGGGCACCTGCATGCGCGTGAGATCTTGCTATTTTGACCATGTCATCATGTCTATACTACTATTATATCCTTATATTATGAGTTTCAAAGCATTTCATCCAATATTTAAAAAGTTACGGCTAAATCTATTATATTGGTCATTTCACGTGTTACACGTGCGCGCACATGCACGCACGTGCGCGCAAAATGACCTTCGTTCCGCACATCTACATAACATACCTAGTGACCCTAAAAAGGTTTCACCTAGATCGGATGAGTAGTTTACGAGAACACTCGCGGACAAAAAAGTACCGGAGAACAAAGAAAAAATTCAGAAAAAGTAAAAACAATATGTTCCCAAACTTCGTTTGGGGAACATAATTAGCTGTGATACCTAAGGAATTGATTAATGGCTGCGTTAACAGTGTTGGGATCTAATAGCTTTAAGAAACTTGGTTGTTAGGATTCCATTGTTAAACTTAAAATCTCACAAACTGCAATATTTTCAAAAAGACACAAAACCAAACGGCTCTTCTTTAAAGAATCGGACCGTAGTATTTATTATAATCTTTGCATTTAAATACAAAAAATTATTGCGATTAAACGCTAAAAATCATTGCGATTAAACATAAAGTCATAATTATTGCAATGTTTTGCGTTTAAACGCAATAATTATTGCGATTAAACGCAATAAAAAATATTTCTCTCTCTGAACTGGCCTCAACGGGCTTCCGTAACTTATTACCAACCGGTTTTTGTCCCCCGCTTTCGCGAAAGCGAGGGGACATTAAATCTCATTCGTCTGTCCGTCCGTCTGTCCGTCAGTCTGTCCGTCCGTCACAAAAACTTTAACCTTGCCCATAACTTTTGATTCAGTGGAGCTATGACTTTCATATTTCATATGTGTATTCCTTGTGACAAGACCTTTCTTTGGGTACCACCAAATTTGACCTTTTGACCTTGACCTTCGAGTTTGACCCACTTTTACACAAAAATTCCAAACTTTTACTTTGGCCATAACTTTTAAATGATAGGTACTAGGAGTTTCATATTTCACATATGTATTCTTTGTAGCAAGACCTTTTATTGGATACCAATAACTTTGACCTTTTGACCTTGACCTTGGAGATTTCCGTACTTAGGAAAAAACATTAACCTTGACCATAACTTTTGATTGGCAAAGGCTAGGGCTTTCATACTTCATGTATATAATTCTTGTGAGAAGACCTTTCATTAAATACCAACAACTTTGCCCCTTGGACCTTGACCTTGGAGTTTGACCTACTTTTCAAAAACTTTGACCTTGGCCACACCTTTTGAACAGTAGATAACAGGACTTTCATATTTCACATATGTATTCTGCGTGGCAAGACCTTTCATTTCATAACAACAACCTTGACCTTTTGACCTTGACCTTGGAGATTTTTTGTTCTTATGAGAAAACTTTAACCTTGACCATAACTTTTAAATGGTAAGGGCTAGGGCTTTAATACTTCACATACGTAATTCTTTCGAGAAGACTTTTCATAGGATATCAAGAAAATTAACTCATTGACCTTAGCCTTGGAGTTTAGTGATATTTTCTAAAGATATGACTTATGAAAGGGCGTTCATATTAGACACAAAATGTCATTAAAAAAAATGACATCCCACCCAAAAAGACACCAAAAGCGGGGGACCACAATTCCTTGAATTTGCTTGTTTTTTTTTTTGTTTTTTTTTTTACATGTTTAAGTATTTAAATATCTTTTTTTTTTGGAATGCCTTGAACTCGCAGTAACAATCTTGAGAAAATTCCCTTAAATTAATACATTCATTCAAGATATCATTAACTTGAGTTCTTCTTTTATAAAGATTTCTCAAATACCAAAAAAAAAAAAGACTTTGAAAGAACGATTAAATAATTTTAAAAGATGCCATAAACGTCTTTCTTTAACAGAGAAGTCATTGCTGCTATGTAATTGTTTTTTTCTATTTCAGTGAATTATAATGGCTCGTTGGTTCCTTCTAGTCCTTCATTTTGTTTTGCTTGGTCATCCAGGGACTTGCCAGGAAGCTTTTTCGCAAAATGAAACCGATTTAATCGACTCCATTGTGAAAGATTGGATGAAATGTAAAAACATTCCAGGTAAGAATTATCAAGTAAATGTTTTGCACACATTTGAATACTGTGGTTTCATCAATTTTCGTTGGCATCAATTTTCGTGGATTTTGTAAAACAGACAGTTTCGAGGATACGTAATTTTGTGGACAAAAGCATTTCCTATACAAGTTAATGTCATATTTCGTAAATCGATGAACATTTGCATTCGTGGATCTGCTCAACAACGAAATCCACGAAAATTGGTGCTCAACGAATATTGATGAAACCACAGTATGAGGCATAGAAAAAATGGGAATTTGACCAGGTGAGATAATCACTTAATTGGTATAGCGAAAGCGAGGGGACATTAAATCTCATTCGTCTGTCTGTCAGTCTGTCTGTCTGTCTGTCTGTCTGTCTGTCTGTCCGTCAGTCAAAAAAACTTTAACCTTGCCCATAACTTTTGAATTAGTGGAGCTATGACTTTCATATTTCACATGTGTATTTCTTGTGACAAGACCTTTCTTTGGGTACCACCAAATTTTACCTTTTGACCTTGATCTTGGAGTTTGACCCACTTTTACACAAAAATGTTTAACTTTTACTTTGGCCATAACTTTTGAACGGTAAATACTAGGACTTTTATATTTCACATATATATTCTTTGTGGCAAGACCTTTTATTTGATATCAACAACTTTGACCTTTTGACCTTGACCTTGGAGATTTCCGTACTTATGAAAAAAACTTTAACCTTGGCCATACCTTTAAAACGGTACGGACTAGGGCTTTCATACTTCACATATGTAATCCCTGTAAGAAGTCCTTTCATTGGATCATAAGAAATTTGATCTTCTGACCTTGACCTTGGAGTTTTGCCCACTTTTTAAAACTTTTAACCTTGACTATAACTTTTGAAGGGTAAGGGCTTTCATACTTCACATATTTATTCCTTGTGACAAGACTTTTCATAGGATATCAACACCTTTGAACCTTTGACCTTGACACTGGAATTTTACCTACTTTAACCTTGGCCATATCTTTTGAATGGTAAGGGCTAGGACTTTCATACTTTACATATGTAATCCTTGTGAGAAGACCTTTTATTGGATACCAAGAATTTTGACCCTTTTACCTTGACCTTGGAGTTTGACTTACTTTTTAAATTTGGGTACCAATATATTTAATATGCATTAAAGAAAAGTTAAATCTTCGCTTTGCTGCCATACGGGGTCATCAGTTTTCACAAACGCACCCTCTTCCTTTTAACTTTTGATTGAGAAGAGATTGGGCTTTCACATTTGACATGTGCATTAACTATGACAAGATATTTCCAAGCATGCTATGATTTCTGACTCCTTGACCTTGGCCTTCACGATTGACCTTTTTTTTTCTTTCAAAAATTCAACTTTGGTGATAATTTCTAAATGACATATGATAGGGCGTTCATATTTGACATCTCACCACAAAGACACCGAAAGCGGGGGACCACAATTCTTTGAATTTGCTTGTCCCAATAACTATTCATATACATTAAATTAATATTTATTTTTCCTGTTCGTGATACATTGGTAAAATACAGGTAAATCCAGGTAAATCTTAGCCAGAAATCAGACTATAATTGTTAGCAAAACACATTTCACACCTATTATTCTATAACTAATTATCAGATGTGTGCAAAACGGGAACACACCTCAGGGACTCAGCCCCACCCCCACCCCCAACTTTTTGATATTTAAGATATACATAATACAGTCATTAAACATTGGGGCATAGGTTTAGCCCCCACCCACCCCCACTTTCAACGGACACGTTGCAGACTGGTGTTACTTACTTAAAAAAAAAGAAGGGTTAGTGCATGGTAGTTTTTGAAAAAAAAATTGTACTTAAAGAAGTTCGATCCTACGAAAATACGTCATAAGACAAAAGATTAAAGCTTTTTTTTAACAAGTTCATTCTTATTTATTATATTTCACTCCCACCAACATCAGTGGTACATGAGGTAGAATATAAGTTGTGAAAAAATAATAAATATATGATATATATTTGGCGTGTACAATATTTGGCGGAAGTGTTGGTTTTATTTTGGACGTTTACTAGATAAAATATGTAATAAGGTATTTTTCACGTTCAAAAAAATTCTCTTAATTTTGTAAATTTGACCCTTTTGATGAGTTATTTGTATATTTCGCCATTTTTGGATAAATTGATCGCTTAACCTTTATTTCACTGCTGCAAGCACCCGATTCCTGCCAATGGGAATTTGTCAATACCAAATGTTGGAGAATCCACAAGACATTAAAATTTTAAATAAAATCCATGCACCCATGGACTTTTGGGACCTCTTCCAAAAAAATTATATAGATATTTATACAAATCACTTTACTATTTTGTTTTCTGAAGAATTGGAGGCAAGTTATTTCAATCAGTAAGAGATCATTCTTGCAAAAGCATTTATATACAATTTGGATCGCCCACTCTCCTTATATACTACACACATGAAAGGCGTAATTAAAGTTACTCCTAAAATGGAAAATATGTTTTAAAAAATTTTAAATGTATACGTATCAAAATCAGCTGACTTAAAACTCGTCATAAGACGATATGATTAATAAATAATTATATAAGAAACAAATTATGCTAATTTTATCTAATTTGACAAGACGGAGACGATCGGTTTAAACAAAATTTTATATGAAAGTACAGCTGCGATTGGATCACCTCGCCCTTTTCCGTCGCATGCTAGAAATAGCATTCGACGGAAAAGGGCGAGGTGATCCGATTGAGTACAGAACAACTTTGGGTCGTTTTATTTATGGTATATGTAGATGGAAAAACACCGGGAAATCAGCAAATATTAAATAGGATTCGGAAACAAGTTTGAAAGCTTACGTTGTTTCGTCTCCTGATAATTTGTTGAAGTAACAGATCCGTGTTTGGTATACATATCGTACATAGCTAATAATACATATCCTTTTCCATATTATATTCAGTGTCAGCCCAAGACACCAATATCAGCCAAAGGGTGAAGGCCCGAGGTCTGAGACAGGATTTGACGTGGAAAAGGGTATATTTTACTTACATACTTATTAAAATTTACATTTCCAATGTCTTTATCCGAGATAAAATTGCAAATAGTAAAAATAATTTATTTCTACATAAATCTACTATGGTTTAAAAAGGCGCGGTTAAAGAAAAAATCACGTGCTGGGCGGAGACAGAAGCGGAGCTTGTAGCATGTGGATTTGCGGAATCAAGAGCATGTATACTAAATATAAGGAATAACAGTCAGATTTTTTGGTTTCATGACGATGATCAATCGATTGGCTTGCGTAATTATTTTATGCAAATTATCAATCAAACCATTCGATTGATCACATCATGAAAACAAAAAATTAGACAGTTATTCCTTAATTGATAAAGAATACAGATGAAATAATTTATAATACAGACGAAAGAGATTGAAATCTACAGGCATGTCGATTTAGAAATTAACATATCAATAAATAGTAGTTTACATTTATCATTTATCATGTTGTAAATGTTGAATTTTCTAGGGAGAGTTAAGCGCAAAATTTACATAATATATCGCATTTACCTCCCCTTACAATATGATAACTCACTTAATATACAGATGACTAGATACTAGTGTATATGCCCTAGAGTATGGGTTGGGCTTCAAATCAAAATTACGCGTAATGCATGTACATGATTAATGAAAAATTATTTTATTAAATCCCCTTCAAGAGTAAAAACCACGTTAGTCATTCTGTTATATTGAATCATTCCTGTGTTACCCTGGTATGTGGTTTCATGTTCAGCGAAATCATCACACATATAACCAAGGTTGGGGTTACAATAAAACTTGTCAAGTTTTATTTTAACGGGAATAAGAAGGGGAAAACCATCTTGTATAATCTTCTGAGAAAAGTTTTCACAAAAAATACTTGACACAAGTGTATAAATTTAATGTACTAGGGATAATGAAAATGAACCACACGCAGAAGTTAAGAAGCAATAAACGATTTTTTTTTATTTTTCACAGGAGTGGGAATATCGATGATACGGGGTAGAAAATATTTTGTCAAGGGATATGGACTCGCCCGACTTGATCCGCCCGTAAATTTTACGGAAACGACACCAATATACATAGCTTCCCTGGGAAAAGCCTTCACTACCGCATTATTAGGAGTACTGATAACTGAAGCTCGTGGTCAATCAGTAAGGTAAGGGTGTCTTAGTAGAGGATACTGGAAATACAAGGGCGGATCCAGTCCCCCTCAGGTGTTGAATTTTTTTAAATGGATAAAGAACTAGGTCCATTATCCTCAAATCAAAGGGAAATCTTAGCTGAAGAATTCGTCAGCTCTGGATCACGGAGCAATATTCACGACTCTCGACGATCTTGTCTCACAAATAAAGAGGCAAATAATTTTCTGTCTAAACTTTCATGTATATCTAGATGTGTGACTTATAACTGAGATCATATTGAAAGTACATGGTTACTAGTACTCTTCAAATTCTAAAAGGACTGAGGGTCGGGTTAAAAATTAAAGAAAAAATTATCATGCTGGCCCCAGGGCCATAAACTGAGAACATACTTTTAAAAGTCAAAATTTCAAATTGATTTATCTTTTGAAATAATTTTTATAATAAAATAAAATATATATGTTTGAATTGAAGTGTTTTGCACAGTTGCAAATTTTTACCAGGTCTTTGTATGTTAAAAAAAAAATCTTTAGAAATCTTCTCAAGAAGAATAAAGCCTCGATTTTAAGCAGCACTGATTCGAAGACAAACCATTTGATATTTTCAAAATAATTTCGGATCGGATTCGCTACATTACAACTGTACGAGAACTGATTGCTTCTCTCGAGACACAGTTAGTATTATACCTTTACTGAAGTTCCTCTTTATAACTCTAGATCGTTAGATGTGTCTAATTCTCTAGATATCGTTATGAAGGGACTAATCCCCGTGCGAGTCAAGTGAGCTAATCCCTGCAAAGAATGCTAATTCCCGGTTATCCGTAATCCTCTAGATTTTACTTTTACATTGGTATGGTATGTGAATGGACTTATCCCCGTGTGTTAGTTCAGTGATCTAATCCCGCTTTGAAATCGCTCTATTCTTAAAATTTTACGCTTGTATCGGTATGATAAAACAGTTAAAAAGTATATAATAACGGGAGTTAGCAAGATTCCAGTTCCCCTCGACCAACACTGTTTCCCTTGGCTTCGCCCCGGGAAATAGTCCTGACCTTGCGTAATTGGAATCTTGCTAACTCCCGCAATGATATACTTTAAAGGGGCCTGGACACAGTCATGGTTTAAAAAGGCGCGGTTAAAGAAAAAATCACGTGCTGGGCGGAGACAGAAGCGGAGCTTGTAGCATGTGGATTTGCGGAATCAAGAGCATGTATACTAAATATAAGGAATAACAGTCAGATTTTTTGGTTTCATGACGATGATCAATCGATTGGCTTGCGTAATTATTTTATGCAAATTATCAATCAAACCATTCGATTGATCACATCATGAAAACAAAAAATTAGACAGTTATTCCTTAATTGATAAAGAATACAGATGAAATAATTTATAATACAGACGAAAGAGATTGAAATCTACAGGCATGTCGATTTAGAAATTAACATATCAATAAATAGTAGTTTACATTTATCATTTATCATGTTGTAAATGTTGAATTTTCTAGGGAGAGTTAAGCGCAAAATTTACATAATATATCGCATTTACCTCCCCTTACAATATGATAACTCACTTAATATACAGATGACTAGATACTAGTGTATATGCCCTAGAGTATGGGTTGGGCTTCAAATCAAAATTACGCGTAATGCATGTACATGATTAATGAAAAATTATTTTATTAAATCCCCTTCAAGAGTAAAAACCACGTTAGTCATTCTGTTATATTGAATCATTCCTGTGTTACCCTGGTATGTGGTTTCATGTTCAGCGAAATCATCACACATATAACCAAGGTTGGGGTTACAATAAAACTTGTCAAGTTTTATTTTAACGGGAATAAGAAGGGGAAAACCATCTTGTATAATCTTCTGAGAAAAGTTTTCACAAAAAATACTTGACACAAGTGTATAAATTTAATGTACTAGGGATAATGAAAATGAACCACACGCAGAAGTTAAGAAGCAATAAACGATTTTTTTTTATTTTTCACAGGAGTGGGAATATCGATGATACGGGGTAGAAAATATTTTGTCAAGGGATATGGACTCGCCCGACTTGATCCGCCCGTAAATTTTACGGAAACGACACCAATATACATAGCTTCCCTGGGAAAAGCCTTCACTACCGCATTATTAGGAGTACTGATAACTGAAGCTCGTGGTCAATCAGTAAGGTAAGGGTGTCTTAGTAGAGGATACTGGAAATACAAGGGCGGATCCAGTCCCCCTCAGGTGTTGAATTTTTTTAAATGGATAAAGAACTAGGTCCATTATCCTCAAATCAAAGGGAAATCTTAGCTGAAGAATTCGTCAGCTCTGGATCACGGAGCAATATTCACGACTCTCGACGATCTTGTCTCACAAATAAAGAGGCAAATAATTTTCTGTCTAAACTTTCATGTATATCTAGATGTGTGACTTATAACTGAGATCATATTGAAAGTACATGGTTACTAGTACTCTTCAAATTCTAAAAGGACTGAGGGTCGGGTTAAAAATTAAAGAAAAAATTATCATGCTGGCCCCAGGGCCATAAACTGAGAACATACTTTTAAAAGTCAAAATTTCAAATTGATTTATCTTTTGAAATAATTTTTATAATAAAATAAAATATATATGTTTGAATTGAAGTGTTTTGCACAGTTGCAAATTTTTACCAGGTCTTTGTATGTTAAAAAAAAAATCTTTAGAAATCTTCTCAAGAAGAATAAAGCCTCGATTTTAAGCAGCACTGATTCGAAGACAAACCATTTGATATTTTCAAAATAATTTCGGATCGGATTCGCTACATTACAACTGTACGAGAACTGATTGCTTCTCTCGAGACACAGTTAGTATTATACCTTTACTGAAGTTCCTCTTAATAACTCTAGATCGTTAGATGTGTCTAATTCTCTAGATATCGTTATGAAGGGACTAATCCCCGTGCGAGTCAAGTGAGCTAATCCCTGCAAAGAATGCTAATTCCCGGTTATCCGTAATCCTCTAGATTTTACTTTTACATTGGTATGGTATGTGAATGGACTTATCCCCGTATGTTAGTTCAGTGATCTAATCCCGCTTTGAAATCGCTCTATTCTTAAAATTTTACGCTTGTATCGGTATGATAAAACAGTTAAAAAGTATATAGTAACGGGAGTTAGCAAGATTCCAGTTCCCCTCGACCAACACTGTTTCCCTTGGCTTCGCCCCGGGAAATAGTCCTGACCTTGCGTAATTGGAATCTTGCTAACTCCCGCAATGATATACTATAAAGGGGCCTGGACACAGTTTCAGTCATAAATTTTCATATCATTTTTTTTTCTGTTTACAAATACTTAACTATAAGGTATTTCTTATGTTCAGCAATTTTTTTTTAATTTTAGTTGTCGAGCTACAAGGCAGATTTAGGGCTCCAAACATTTGTTATGTAAACAAGGCCCGAGCCATGTTTTTGTTTGCATAGGTTAAACATGCTGATATGTGTTCGTCAAAGCAGATTTTTTCAATAAAGAAGTTAATTCTAAATACAGTTAGACACTTTCTAATGATAATCTTAATCGCGTTTTGTTATAAACATATTTTCTAAATCTAAACAAAAACAAGGCACGAGCCTTGTTTACATTGCACTGAAAGAAATGCCTAGTAGAAGTAACTAATTTGCCTAGTAATCTTCTTAGCTCGCCTAGTAAACAAAACGCTATACTGTCCAACTTGTAAAAGTTACTAGCTAAGCAAGGATCCAGGCTGCGCTTAGGGATCATATTACCTCATTAAATATTCCGCGCCCTTTCAAACAAAGAAAGTGAAGATAAGACCATCCCAGGTCGCCATGTTAACTCTGAAGGCAGATTGCAACACTGCTAGGGAGTAAGGAGGAGGACTCACTTAGATAATTTGGTGAGTAATATTTTGACCATTTGCATTGCCTATCTGAGTTTTACAACTACGGTTTTGTTTTGCTGTTTTTAAAGATCCTTAATTTTTATTTTTCTGCCACTGTTTTGAAAATATTTGCACCATTGAACGGCTACATACATGTATACTAGTATGCCGCATGCAGAATTTACATTTTGTATTATTTTTCTTATAATAACATGAATACAGCAATAATAATCAGAAAAGTGATATGCAATAAAGTTCGATTAAATGCACAGTTGGAAATAGGAAAATTACAATTGTTGTGCAAATTGCAACAGTCAGCAAGCAATCTTGGAATACACATTTGAAGGGTGAGACAGAGTGATACACATTTGTGTAAATCTTGGAACCTTCAAGTGTTAGTGAGTGAGCTACTGATTTGGATGTGATTGTAATTTCATAATTAATTAGGTTACATTCGTACACTCTAATTATGTAATTTTATTATCAGCAATGTACATGTTACTTTTTTAAAAATGATTCTGAATGATTTGCAATCTTGGTATATTCATTTCAGGGAACGAGTGACACAAACAAATTATGCTTGTAAATCTTGGAGTCCCTTAATGGTAGTGAGTGAGCAACTGTTTCAGGTATCAATTTAAATATAAACTAGACTCATTTAATTTTTAAAAGTATTTCAAAGTCAAGACATACAGTTGTTACTACTGCAAGTTTTCTGTAGCTTATTATTTTAATTTTCTTTGATGAAAAGTCCAAAAAGAACTAAATCTACAGAGGATATGGGATTTCCAAACACACATGGAAAAGACAGCTTCGAATTCTAAATGATCGCTGAGAACAAGAGAACAAAAAACCTGTAAGTTACTGTATATATTAATTTTCTTGTAGCATGTGAAACCATTATACAGAATAAAGTTTTATAACTGATCAAATAAAGGCAACTATTTACTGTTGATGTGCATATGACATGTATGAATAGAGGTTAAAATATTAATTTTAATTCTTTATTGCATATTTGGGATTTACAGTATTTTTTCAACACTAATTTAGATTCTGGAGAATGCCAGGTTTTTAACAGACCTTCCTTCTTGTTCAACGAGAGCTAGGCCAGAAGAGATTGTACTACACATTCTTCTGAAGGACATGTACAAATTTTCATTTCTTTGGGACTGGGAAATTATTAAAGTATCCACTCTGAAGGAGTAGGAGAAACTGGATTTGAAAATTTGATTTCTACAATGTGTGGTTTGACCTATATATGAAACTTGGCCAAAGAAATGGGCCAAAAATCTTATGTGCAAAACATCCAAAAGTTGGTAGAATAGCAGAGTGATGTAAATTTGGAGAGGATTATATTAAGGCATTGTGTAATTGCTTCATATGTTGACTTCAGATTTGTAATCTATCCTTCCTGACTGATTGAATAGCAAAAATTGTTTTAAAAACATTTAAAAAACATTAATATACACTGCACTGTATTTCAAGCAGAAATTAATTTTAAAATCTTTATTTTCTGTGACCTATTATAATTTTTATCTATTGAAATGGGTCACATTACTCACATATTATTGTACATGTATAATTCATTACTTGTCATTGTAAAATAAAACTATATTTAGAGTTAAAGATTAAAATTGTCTTGTTTTATTTATTTGTTAAGCTATTATTTAATGTTACTTGTACAACTTGAGAAGCGTTAGCATTGTTTGGAGAGTAAACTACATGTATCTTTATTCTAAAAAAAAGTTTTGTTTTTTGCGAAAATATTGTATAAATTACATCCAAAAATGAACTAAATGTACTTTGAAGAAAGTAAATTGTACTAGTTTTTACTAGTAAATTTCGCCTATATAACTAGTTGATTTTACTAATTAAATAGTACAATTACTTATGAACTAGTAAAATTTACTTAACCACATAGTGATTATATGGACAGTAAAATTTACTAGTTTTCTTAGTAACTTTTACTAACTATTTCTTTCAGTGTGTGAAGAATATCTCCTTTGTAAATCAACAAATGATGTTTAAATTTTTACTTATCATTAGAATTGCCTTAGTTAGGAATTGTAAAAATTAAAATTGGTAAAAAAAAATTCTGTTGAAATTGTGTCCATGCCCCTTTAACTGTATATTAGTAATTATTCTAACTAATGTAACCTATTTTGATTTCAGCCGAGATTGGACTACAAAACTATCTTCTGTATTCAAAGAGAACTTCAATCTGCGAAACAAATTCCTTGAGTCCGAGATGACCATATTGGATCTGTTGGGTCAACGCACTGGATTCAGTCCGGCGGATGTATACACTGGAGTGCCGAAAATAGGCCGGGGTGAATTTTTAAAGTAGGTTAAAATACATGTGTATTAATATGAATTTTAGGCCTATATTGTACACGAACACATGAGAAACGTTTTGAAAACAGTTAAAAATGAACTAAATATATTTCTGATCCTAGGAGACTGAAGTATTTACCAAGAAGCGCTGCTTTTCGGGATCAATGGATCTATAATGACCTTCTTTACGCAATAGCTGGTCACGTGGCGGAAGTATGGACCGGCGAAAAATATGAAGATCTGATACAAAATAGACTTTTGAGGGCACTTGGAATGTTTCAGACTGTTTGTGGGACCAACATTTATCCCAAAAGTTCACAGACTGAATACGCACTTCATTATCATAAGGCAGGAGAGGGACTGCGATTAGGAAATGAACTTATTTACCAGCAAGTATTCGATATCTCAAAATACAGCAAAACTCGGTTATAACGAAGTCACTGGGACCTATGAAACTACTTTTTTATATCCATAATTCGTAATAACCATATAAGAAATTCATTTAATTTATTTAAGGAATAACTGTCTTATTTTTCGATTTCATGATGTGATCAATCGATTGGCTTGCGTGATAATTTGCATAAACGCCGAAGCCGTTTATGCATAAAATTATCACGCAAGCCAATCGATTGATCATCGTCATGAAATTGAAAAATCTGACAGTTATTCCGTATATTTACATGCTTTGATTCCGCCAATCCACGTGCTGCTTCTGACTAGCTGTTTGTTCCGCCCTGCAAGTGTTTTTGGAACCGCGCCAATACATTGATGGAGGAATAAAGTACATTTACAATTTGTAATTTTATCTCGGACAAAGACATTGGAAATGTAAATATATAACTGGGGATGCAAGATGACTTCGCTATATCCGTAAATTCGCAATATCCGTGTTCGGACTAAACGAGTATTGCTGTATCATGATTATTTATAAAAAAATAGTAAAATTCACAATTATTTTTTTTGTCATTATTATACCCCCCGCTTGAAAAGCGGGAGGGTATATAGTAATTGTTAATTCCGTCCGTCTGTTACGCTTTGGGGTACCCATCTCTTATCCGCAACTCCTCTCATACCACTGAATGAAATTTGATGAAACTTTCACAGAATCTTTATTACATATTGCCATTGTGCACCTCCTATTTTACTTTTTGATCTGACATATATTTTGGATTTTCCAGAGCAAAACATGGACACTGCCATTTTATTCATATGGGAGGCGGGGGTATCATTCAGTGAGCTCATTGCTCACAGTACCTCTAGTTTGTCTTGAACTCATATAAAATATAGCTATCTATGGGTTTACCACTAAAAATCTTCAAATAAACGAAAGTTAACCAAATTTTATCTGAAACATATAGGTTTATGATTTTTCAAATTATGATTACAGTATCTCCTAACAGTGATTAATCAATGTCAATGTTTTTAGCTTAAAATTAGAATTTAGAATATCACTTGTTTACGATTATTTACAGACAGCAGAGTTTGTCTAGAGTAGATGTATATACAACTGAAAAATTCATTTTTGAGAATTTAAAACTAGAGGTACTGTGAGCGATGAGCTCACTAAATGATACCCCCCGCCTCCCATATGGTTATAACTGGTGAAAAAGTCCATGTTTTCCTGTGGCCGGGAAACCCAAAATATGTGTCGAATGAAAAAGTAAAATAGGAGGTGCACAATGGCAATATGTAATAAAGATTCTGTGAAAGTTTCATCAAATTTCATTCAGTGGTATGAGAGGAGTTGCGGATAAGAGATGGGTACCCCAAAGCGTAACTGACGGACGGACGGACAGACGGCTAGACGGACGGAAAGACGTACAGACGGACGGACGGAATTAACGATTACTATATACCCTCCCGCTTTTCAAGCGGGGGGTATAAAAAAACGGTATTTCACAAATCGTTAACTATAAATACGGTTCATAAACTAAAGTGTAAATTGACAAAATTAAGTTTATCAAGGGTTAAAATATTTTTAAATAAAACACTTTTCGTGAATTTTGCCTACTATAAATACATCATTGTCGCCTGTTTTACTTGAATACTACAATAGAATTGGTGATGTGGGTCCAGCCGGGTGTGTATCAGCTTCACCACAGGATCTGGCTAAATGGATCCAGTTTATATCCGCGGGGGGGTCGACAGTGGATGGACACCAATTAATTCATCCAGAAGTCTTCAAAGAAATGATTAATCCTCACATGTACTTAGATGATTGGTCTATAGGTCGATTCTTTCTGGACGACGATTATCCTGTCCAGGCCTCAGATACTTGGTATGGTTATGGTTGGTACGGTGGATCCTACAGAGGTAAGAACATATGTTCTAAGAAACCTGACATAGATAGTACTCGTATAGCGGCCTCTATAAAAAGTAGAGTCTTCGGGATCTGGTATAAATTTTGGATGTTAATGGTGGATCGTACAAGGGTAAGACAGTGAGTTCTTGGTGACACAGTATGACAGAGCATGTTCTACGTATGAACTATGAACAATTTTTAAATGAGGTAAGTTATTGACAAACAAATTGATGAAGCAAGAATATAAGCAGTCTCGTTTAAAGTCATCATGTCGTCATTCACCGATTCAATAATTATATCTGATAAAACTCAAAATCAAAGACTTGTGTACACAGAGTCTCACAGATCTGTTGTATACTAATATTTATTTGGACGTTTTACTAGAGAAACACATTAAAGGCAAACTATATAACAACTTAACTTAGATAAACTTTCTTACAGACTCTTCCATTAAATAAATACCAACTCAATTGAACAACACATTAGAGAAAAACACACTCGAAACCCTGAAAACACAGAGGGAAAATTTCTCCTGTTGAGTGTGTTGTTCAGTTGAGTACGGTAATGAGTACGGTCTAATGTGTTGTTCAATTGAGTACGGTAATGATTTGCATACGGTGTTTCGTAGAATGGACAGGCAAAAGTGTGTTCTACATACAGACAATTCCTAAAGCGATGTCGGCTACTGTGGAATAAGTTGATGATACAAAGGCATCAACAACAGTATAATTTGCTACATGTAATTCTAGATGGCAGATACATTAATGTTCTTTGCTTGTACAATCTTACAAATATTTTTCACCAGTTTAGGCCATTATTTTTCAAACAGGGATTTCTCCGCATATTCCTTCATGAACAGAAGCTAGCGATAGGTGTGTCCACTCAACAGGAGAAATTTTCCCTCTGTGTTTTCAGGGTTTCGAGTGTGTTTTTCTCTAATGTGTTGTTCAATTGAGTTTCGGGCATGATTTGTTTTGTTATCTCTACCGTTCAATTGTTTTCAGTTAAGCATTTGAATTAGTTCTCTTTAAACCATTAATATAAGTTAACTTTAATTTTATATATTTGAGATATACAACATTGGGTTTTGCGAGATAATATCATTTTGTTCAACATATTCATGGTTATTGTATGAATATAATGAATCAAATTACAAGAATTCCAATTGAAGATATACGGTATTCGTTTTTGCATTTTCCACCTCTAATTAATACTAGTTTTATATTGTTCTAGGTTCTAAAAAGCTGCTTCATCCGGGAAACTGGTACGGATATTCTGCAGTAGCTGGTTTCTTCCCTGATGAGAAAGCTGGATTTGTGATAACCATCAATGGACCCTGGTACATCAATTATAAGAATTCTATCGCGCCAGTCTCCTATGTTCTCTCAGACATTCTTCTCGGTGAGAGCCAATGGCTGGACAACAACACTATCTGTAGTTTCCCCGCCCCCTGGAAAAGCACTGGTGCCACCCCTATAAACAATAACACACAACCAGTTCAACCAGCCCAAATGGATTCAAACCAGTTTACGGGTGATTACGGTCATCGAATCTTTGGGACTATGAAAATAAGGGAGGTGGAGTCGCAGAAACTATCCTTTCAAATGAATTCTGCAGGAATAGGTAATCTAAGCCTTTTGTCTGATGGCGTGGGAAAATTCCACATGACCTTCAATGAACTGATGAGTGACGTTGCAGAGAGCACGTGTAGTCTGCAGTTTGATATGAAATCAGAAGGGAAATATCAAAAGGTCACAGCCTCCTGCTTCTATTCCACGTATGAATACCAAAGAGGAGTGGACTTTCTGAGTCCAGAGCCTGATGCCAGTAAAGCATCGGGACTTATTCTATCCTGGTTGCCTCTACTTTTTTGTTTTCTAAAATTGATGCTTTAAGTATTCTTAAAATCTAAATATCAAAATTTTTGTATTGAAAGAGGATCCTCGTGTGGAGCCTTGTTACTTTTTTATTCAAACATTTAAGTCGTTTTTTTCAATTAGATTTACTTACTGATTTATTAAAATTTTAAAATAAATGATTGTTTGTTCAGTTACACTACCGAGAACAAAAGCAGTTCTAATCTTCTGCACGTTTCATAGTTACATATATATATAGCCCTATGGCTATTGTTTCTTAGGTGCTTCTTATTATGTAAAGTGTTACTGTGCAATGAGTAACTATGAGTATGTAGAAAAGGGGATTGAAAGCTGAACACAATTCGTAAATACGCACACTCCATAGTAGTTTTCCTACTCCTGTATCAGCACTTGGGTATATAAGCCCGTATTCATTACACCTGACTGGCCTGGGGGCCATAAAACTTAGACGAACTCACTTTTGATCTCAGTCTCACTTTTTTCTAAGGAATGTTTAGTGGAAAAGTGAGACTGAGATCAAAAGTGAGCTGGCTAAGTTTTATGGCCCCCAGGCCTGGTCACTGCTGCGTATATTACATAATGAACTTTGAACTCGAACAAAGCTGAGGCTTATATAGCGGCTGGAAACACCATTCATGAGAAGACTAATATGGCGGACAAAGACGTGTAACATTTTCCTGAGGGTAACTTCTTGAAGCTACCACAGCTGCGTTCAGTTGACCATTTCATGGGTATTTCTACTATTTCGTTTTTTTTTTGGATTTGTTACATGATCTTTGCATCTTAAAAAGAATATAAGGAAAATAAACAATTTATTTTAATCATCAAAGTGAAATAAACTATGTCACAATCAAAGGTTTTATAATTTGCATTTTTTTTTTCAATATTGTGAAAACAACATTTATTTATGAAATTCTTCTCAGGCCTCAAAACAGGTCCCATAAGCAGTGCGAGTTACTAACCAGTCTTCTTCAAACTGAAGTTCTATACGTTTTAATGAATCTAAAATTGATTTTAATTCTGCAACTCAAATTACGTACATAACATTATTTAAATCAAATGAATACTGATGGAATGAAATAAGGTACGGATATAACACAGTCCTCCAGTTTGAGAGATTCTTTATTAAATTGCACATATGACAGATTATTCCAATTTGGTCTGATGCAAAACAGAATGTGACAGGTTGGCGCGTAATTGACCCAAGAGTACGAAGTTCTGTAACTTTTAATTGGTCCCGGAGATCTTTCAGGAGGCGGGAAGCCATAATGAGAACGTCTGCTGTCAATGGCGGACTAATAAATTAGAATTCTGTTTATACCGATATCTGATGCCTTTTGTTTTGTTTAAAGATTTATGATCAGTGATTGAAATTTACGTTCAAGATCGTTTTCTTCGATTCTTAAGAGAATTCTTAGGAACAAATTGATTTGTTCATAAATTTGTTTTCAACCATGTCTTTCTAGACTTAAGAATACTGACAATTTTTTTCTTTGCAACATAGCTTTTATGTATCTTTATGAAAATTGTTTTAAAAAGTTAAAATTTCAGTCAAAAATGAAAAAAAGCAAATGACTAGCGCACACATTTCAATCGTTAAGAACTTTAATAGAGTTGCTACAACTCTATTTTTTAAGGAAACACGATAATGCTGAATTTGTGTTAGAATATATATTAGTATATTTTTGTACAGAGAAACAAAAAAATCCAATTATGAAATGGTTTTTATTAAATGTTGTAAATGCGAATCATATCCGAAGAAAACCAATCCCCTTGATACCCTCATCTACCAAAAAATAGCATCCAAGATATGCATGTCCTACTAAGGAAAAGACAAGTTATTCTCTCAGTATTTTCCAATGACATAACTTGCAGAGCAACAATTGTGCATATTACGTTATTGCAAATCATTTCTAATTGGTCAACTGAAGTATTCAAGACGAGAACTCTGCCCATAAGACGTGGTTTGTGTGCAAAGAGACTTTGTAGAAACTAGATATGCATCGGGATGACGTTTTATTTCGAAGAATTAATTCCTTTACCAGCAAATGAACAGAGGATCAAAATCAAATCAAACAGGTAAAGATAACACTCTCTAGATACGTACGTGTCACTCTAACAGGGCGAAATCCGAAATATACGCTTGAGTCGATAATAATGAGGAAATAAGAACACTGATGCCCCCGTATGGCAACATAGCGAAGGTTAAACTTTCTCAAATGCAGATCAAACATGCTGGTACCTAAAGTAAGGCCTTCTCACAAGAAATACAAATGTAAAACCCTAGCACCTCCTGTTCAAAAGTTATGACCAAGGTTAACATTTTTAAAGGTAGGTCAAACTCCGGGGTCAAGGTGGTTGGTTTCTAAAAAAGGCCTTGTCACAAAGATTACATATGGGAAGTATGAAAGCCCTAACCGTTCAAAGGTTATTGCCAAGGTTAAAGTTTTTAAAACGTAGTTCAATCTCCAAGTTCTAGGTCAAAAGGTCAAAGTTGTTGGTATCCTATGAAAAATTTTGTCGCAAGGATTGCATATAATGTGCAGTATGAAAGTCTTAGCCCTTACCGTTCAAAAGTAATTAGCCAGGTTAAAGATTTTGAAAAATAGGTCAAACTCTAAGGTTAAGGTCAAAGGATCAAAGTTGTTGGTATCCAATGAGAGATCTTACCACAAGAATTACATATGTGGAATATGAAAGCTCTAGCCCTTACCTTCAAAAGTTATGGCCAAGGTCAAAGTGTTTTTTAAAGTTGATCAATCTCCAAAGTAAAGGTCGAAAGGTCAAAGTTGTTGGTATCCAATGAAAGGTCTTGTCTCAAAAAGCCATATGTGAAGTATGAAACCCCTAGCACCAATTGTTCAAAAGTATGGCCAAAGAAAATGTTTGGACATTTGGTGTAAAAGTGTGTCAAAGTCCAAGGTCAAGGTCAAAAGGTCACATTTGGTGGTGCCAAAGAAAGGTCTTGTCACAAGGAATACACCTGTGAAATATAAAAGTCGTAGCTCCTCTAATCAAAAGCAAGGTTAAATTTTTGTGCACAAACAGCGAAACAGACAGACAGCTAGACTTACGGACAGACACGACAAAAACTATCTACCCCCGAAACTTCGTTTACGGGGGCATAGAAAAAATATGTACAACGAATAACAAATAGCTCTACTTTTTAACTTTTCAAAAACTTTTAAGATATTTATGTTTTGCAATTTATAAGGTGAAGATAACGATCAGTGCTTTTCCTTCTAAATTAAGGTAAGTCACTCGTCAGCTTTTTAGAAAAGTTCACGCAGAACCTCTTACTTATAAATATTTATTAAAATTCAATTTTTATAAAATATTTATATTCAACAATGTAATTTTTTTTAACATTCATTGAAAAAACTGCTTAAAAATCTACAAAGAAGCAAGATTTATGAGGGACTATTTCTTGTGGTGGAAGGATATTCAGCAGAAATTTCTGCAAATCTGCACATTTATTAAATTTAATGTCTTGAAACTTTAGCCTCACATACTTTTACTCGGAGAATATTTTCCGTTATGATTTTGCAGGAATATTTAGAATAGGTCTTAATTTATATTTATAGAACAAGTTTTACACCTTCCCTCAACAAACTTTGCCAAGAAATGAAGATATATTAAAGAAGTCAAGATAAAATTTACACCATTTTTTGCCTGAAAATCACATATTTTGACCAATATTTCAAAATTTCATTATTTTAAACTACTAGATACTTGTGACTGATCAGCAC
The DNA here is from genome assembly GCA_003671525.1 of Saccostrea glomerata. Taxonomy (NCBI): domain Eukaryota; kingdom Metazoa; phylum Mollusca; class Bivalvia; order Ostreida; family Ostreidae; genus Saccostrea; species Saccostrea glomerata. The sequence goes on from PRKT01000014.1 coordinate 2,912,703, forward strand.
TTAACTCCTAAAAAGCTTGATATAAGAAAATATTTTATTGCCTTTTTAGTTTTTTAATACCCCAAATATGTTATTTTTTAGTGAAAAAAGGTCACATAATAATAAACGCGCATTAATTTGCAAGATTTGTTCAATGATAGATATTTTTCAAACTATTTTATGTAAAATAAGATTAAATTTACTAACGTAGTTACATCTGATAAAATAATATTAGAGATAAAGTAATAAATCAAAGAGTTAAAATTTAAGTGCAAAAAGGTCAACTTAATTGTACCATAGATCAGTAAGATGCACACTGACCCCCTATTTTCTCTGCGATTTTGAGTCATACTATATGAGTACTTATCCAAAATATACTTGCCAAAAAATCCTTGATTTAACAACTTTGACGAGTGACTTACCTTAAGTGAACACAATGAATTGTGGACGAAAAGAAAACACAAGGAACCGTTGGAGAGACCAAGGGTGTAACCAGGTATCGCCTTTGGACATGTGTTATCAAGTACTGACTGTACACCGGTGTTAGCAAATACTGCCTGTAGACCGGTGTAACCAGGTATCGCCTGTATACCGGTGTTAGCAGGTATCACCTGTAGACCGGTGTTAGCAAATACCGCCTGTAGACCGGTGTAACCATGTACCGCCTGTAGACTGGTGTTAGCAGGTACCGCCTGTAGACCGGTGTTATCAGGTACTGACTGAAGACCGGTGTTATCAAGTACCGCCTGTAGACCGGTGTAATCAGGTACTGACTGTAGACCTGTGTAATTAGGTACTGACTGTAGACCGATGAAATCAGGTACCGCCTGTAGATCAGTGTAACCAGGTACCGCCTGTAGACCGATGTAATCAGGTACCGCAAGTAGACCGATGTAATCAGGTACTGACTGTAGACCGATTGAATCATGTACCGCCTGTAGACCGATGTAATCAGGTACCGCCTGTAGACCGGTGTAATCAGGTACCGCCTATAGACCGGTGAACATGTAACCAGGTACTGCCTGTGGACCGGTGTAATCAGGTACCGCCTATAGACCTGTGTAACCAGGTACCGCCTGTATACCGGTGTAACCAGGTACGGCATGTAGACCGGCTGTCGCATAATACCAGTATTCCGGTCACATGGAACGTGAACCCTTTACATTGATCAGGAAAACGAAGTAATACAAACCCCGCATCAGGATTAAAAACAAACAGTTGAAAAGTGTAATCTTTTAAAAATAATTTTTTACCCCTCTGCATAAATTCAAAGGATTATAGAGAAATATGATGTTATTAGATGGTGGCTTTCAGTTAACGTATATGTAGCTTTATATTCCATTTTTATTAATTTCCGTCTGAGCCAGCATAGTGGATAATCGCTTACATGTACGTCTGAGTGAATCATTTTCATTGTGGCTTAAATCTTCTATCTTGCTTCTTTATTTTTTGTTCAATCGATTTCACTACAGATATACAATAAAGAAATGTTCCCTTCTGCAGTTCAGTTAACACATTTACAAAAAAGAGAATGAAACTGAATGAATCTAAGCTCCTAGAGGCCTTGTAAAAAGGTTTTTCTTCATTTTTAATTTTCAACATTCAGTCACTTTTCTCTATGAAATTATTCATATTTCATTGAAAAAAGACAATATGTGTAAGGTTTCTACTTTGAAAAGTTATAAAATATCTTCAGTATATCAAATACTATTTGTTATATTCTTCAAAGCATTATTTGTAGAGGCAAAAAGGAATCCACTATTTATCCAGGTACCTATTTTATTTGTAATTCAAAAGTTTTCTATGTGAATAAATGGGAGAAAACGCAAGATGATTTTCTAATGCACCATAAATGTTTGATTGATATTCAGTCGATATTTTTAAATTGATTAGATATATCTGAGGAAACTCGGAATTATAGTTTTTCGCCACATCTCTTTTAGATTTTTCATGCCTAAAAACATTAATGGCCACTTAACAACCCAACTATCAACTGTATTATATCTCCCCTTATATATATATCCGGTAACCGTAAGTAAGATCATGTTGTTTCAAACCGAGACAGGCTTTTGACAAATAAGTTAATATTAATAGGTTTTCAAAATATCATTTTTAGAAGTCAATGGTCCTTATGATGACAGACTTTTACAACTTGTTACACTATTATTTTTATACTATTTTTTTCTTTAGATAATCCCGATTACAGAGGGTTTACGACAGGTACGATCTGCCGACTGCGAGTGCTTACTCCACATTGGCACCTGATCCCACGTCTCGTCTTTTCAATATGTAAATAAATTCACTATGATTTTTCGCCTTGACCCCGTAGCCACCCACCCGGGCCAAGGCACGCTTCCCACATCAGTAGAGTCCTACCACTCATACCTTTCACCACGATAATCGTTTGGACACAGAAGAAAAGCATTCTGAAAATATTACAGTAAGTACTTATGAAATCTCTTATAGCAGTGTTATGAACCATTATCGAATAAGATATAATTGAAGGCATGTGTAATTTATAGATATGCATGTAATCATACAGAAAGATTCTCAAACAGGGATGAAGGTTGTCACAAATTATTTAACCACATGCATGTATTATTTACAATAAATAGAAATTGTACCCATTTGTCCGTCATCAATATACTAGTACTTTTAAAAGCACTCTGTACAGTTTATTCTGGCGGGAAACAGGATTTTAAAAAAACACCCAAAGGTACCTTGTAGATGATTTAAGACAAGCAGGACTTCTAATTGATTTTCGAAATCTTAGAGATGAAATCCGTTACGAGGATCCTGCTAATTATTATGTTTTTGATTGATTATTTTTATCTTTAATTATGCTGCATTATGTCATGTGTCAAACAAGATTTTTTTCTCTTCCTTTCATAATCTATTTCTTTTAATTTCAGAGGCGCTCAAAGGCGGAACCATTATCTGATAGGAATTTGAACGATTCTGAGTTTCTTTTGTGCAGAACCGATACAAGTATAACTTTCAGCAAATTGCTATAAAGAGTAGACGAACCATTTTACATCAGTATGTATCAGTTGGAAGCACTTTGTCACATTGCCTCATATAGGTCTTAATAGATTTATCCGTAAGTCAAAAAAATTATTGAATTTTACAAACAGCAAGTATTTTTTACAAAGAAATTTTAAAAAGAAGGAATAAATGCTTTTAAATGAATAAATGACTCTTCTTGACATATTTTGATAGATAATAATATTGTGCGTTTATTAACTTATAATACTCTGTTTAAGCTTTGCCTCCCATCTAGGTCAAGGTCCGTGTTTAATGCCCTCTTCACATTTACATGTATGTATTGTTTATGATTGAACATTGTTCGTTATACATGTATTTACTTTTTACATTTGTCAACCAAGACAAACTACTGACAAACAAGTTGATGGTACAATGACTGCGACAGCACTGTTTAAAGAGAGCTTTTTGCCTATTCAGTCATTTTGCCGGATTTATAAGACTGATTACTTTTTAAAAAAAATGACTCCACTAAAAATGACATAATGGAACAAAGAATGGGTCTTTCAACGGCCACTAAGGTTCTTTGAAAAAGAATGATAACCTATTACCAAAACTTATTTACAGCGAGTCCGAGGAAGCTTACTAAAGTAAAATCTAACCCCTCCCCTCTTGATTTTGACCTGTTAAATTTTTCTATTTGATCATTCTTATTCGTGCTCAGTAAAAAGATTTAGATATCTAATTAAGGTCTTCCGTTTCCAACGGAAGACCTTCTACTGATTCTGAAGATTAAGATTATTCTTATTATTCTTTTTTTTGTTTTCTTCCTAGACGCCAACTTATACACAAATGCCTATAACATAGGGGCAATGGAAGTATCATAGGTTAAATTGTTTATATAATCCTTCAAACAACTTTGAAGCCTTTCATCAAACAGACTATTTTTTATCTTTATTATTCAAGATATATATAGATACAAAAAGACGTGACCGACCGAAATTGTAACATTTGGTCCAAATCCAATTCATCGGCAAATATTTGCTATTTGGTTTATTAATTGCATGAAAGAACTTTATCGCACAATGTTCATCTTGTTGCACAAAAAATCTGATCAAACATTAAAACTGGAAAATTGTAATGGGGATCTCCACAAATAATTCAGGATTCCGTATTGATTAAGAAGCCCAACAAGAATGCTCTCCTTCTTTATACCGGGAAGATCCCAATGTTTAATCAGTCCTTGTAGTGAATTTATAGAGGATGTAAATAATCGTGTTCTCGGCCGCCATGATCTAATTTAGATCAGAATATAGGCTGAGTTTCTTCCTCCCCAGGAAAAAAAAATAAAAATTGAAACAAAAGTGATGTTTGAACATGCCTGTTCTGGAAAATAAAAAATGATGTAATTTTTCAGATGACATAATCGAACACGATCAAGACACACGTCCATATGTATACTTTCAGAGGACCTGATTCTGATAAAAACAGCATCCGTCTTTGGATTGTACAATGGTAATACTGTATGGACGTCCCTTGATACACTTCTACTTTCTCTTTGAATGCCTGATAGGTAAGTGACATTTTTTAAAAGGCATTTTGAAATTATGAATTATAAAAAAGTTTATTATTGAACTTATTGAAAACCAAACTTTCTTAGGAGAATTAATTTTGCAATGGTCTATATTTAAACTATGCAGGAAAAGTTTTAAAGGAAATAGTATTAAATGATGTGAGAATAAGCACTAATTGAAATTATAGCGTATAATTTATAACTATTTAAACCTGAAGCATATTTGACAGATGACACAAGTAAATGTATTCATAATATTCATTGCATTTTATGCCTATACTTATTACATGTATATATTTTGATAAAACTAAAAAAAATTCTAGAGATTTTTAAATTGCTATAACATTAATGGGAGATATTTAAGCAATGAATTATCATTTTTTGAAAGATGCAGTCTCATAACTGCAATGGTGTGTGCAAACAAATTGATTAACGCGCGTTAGCGCGTTATGAAAATTTGTTTGCACACACCATTGCAGTTATGAGACTGCATCTTTCAAAAAATGATAATTCAATGCTTATATTTACATTTTTTTAGCCCCTGTATTGTCCGCAATTTTAATTTTTTTAATTAAAATCCACTCCTTATCCTTCATGTAAGTTGCAATTGATAGAACAGCTTATGGAATAGCTTAAGAAAGTTTTCGCTTTGTTTAAACTGTAATGGTGTAGTCCTTGTATTCATACGCCAGACAGACTTCGGTAATCTGGTCTTGTGTGTTATGTGTATTTATCACTTGTAATTTTATTATGCTTTTTATTAGGGTCAAACAAAGTAAATGTAAATATTTTCTGATGTCGCGAATTCTACACCGTACCATTCTTCCTAGGTACGTAAATGTTTGTGTTATATTGCTGAAGAAATGATTTAAAGGAAGATAATAAATATGGATTGATTAAAAAGTCTTACAAACAAAACAAACCTTTGAACGGGACCAAAACACGAAATCCCGGAAAATCCAGAGTAATGAATTAGGTGCCTTGGAGGAGTAACTATTCCCATGTTGATAGGTTACATCCACCATGAGCCCTTTATATTGATCAGGTAGAAAAAAAAACATCGCATAGTCAAACTTGCTAAAGACAAAAGCTTAACAACTGGTGAGAAATATGTGAATGAAATCCGGCCTAATGAGATGTTTCATTTTACTGACAAGGTCCTTACGTTTATAAATTAATTGAGGAAATACTGACTGTAAACAAAGTATCAACTTATTCGTCTTCTTCGGTTTGAAAATTGTGATCGTATATTAAGAACATGCTCTTAAGTATCTAATAAGTTGGGGCACATAAACACCATATGCAGTTGATAATGGAATATTACTACAGAAATAAAGAGGATTAACGATGGAAAAGATCAAGTTGTTTCACAAAATTAATTGCTAGTTGGCCCTTAATCGTCGAAAGCCAATCAGAAAAACCCGAATCACTCTCATTTTCTCGAAATCAAATTTATGATTAAATGTCTTATCATACAGACCAAACAAATGAAAGTAAGGTAATTGCTTTGATACTACTTATATAGACTTTGATTTTTCTTTTAATGTCGTAGTAGGCGTGTTAAAGATTGGAGTCTTTCTTTTATTTCTATTTCTTTTATTCCTTGCTTGGAGGCAATTTGATTACAAAAGATTATATAAACAGAATGTTACAAAAAGACAGTTGTTAGTATTAAAAGATGCAATAGAAAATGATATCTTACCCCTGACAAGAGCTCAGACCGATAAATGTAGACATTTATATCCTTTTTTGCTATTCTTGTATGCTAGAACTATTATTTTTGGTATATTGGAATAATTTGGAAGCACTGTTGACTTTGATCTTTAAGCTTGATGCTCATGATGCTGGTAATATTGATAATGATGGTATTGCTTGCAGGATGTTTCTGTAATACTTCTGCTAGTATTTTACTTTACTTGAATGTTCATTCATGAGACCAAATAAATTATGCTCTTTTGGCTGCAGAAGTTTCTATTTTTAATTTCGAAATTCTAAACATTTGCAAATTCTTCTTATAAACTTTAAGTTGATGGTTCCCATGTTGGCAAGAGGTTCATTTCCAGTCTGCCACATATGTCCGAATGGTTTTTTAACGAATGAATAAAATAACATAGAAAGGGTCGGAGAAATTGCCAATCTTATCTCTTTCTCTCCAATGAACAGTTTTCCATGAAAAGCTGAGAATTTTTCAGAAGTGAAATACACTTGTCTTTTTACATGGTAATTACATCTACATACTAAGATCGATACATAGTAATTACAGGAATAAGTCTGTTCTGAATAAGTGATGACAATGTCAGGATCTTGTCCCTTGTCTGTAAATCCAGGGTCTTGAACTTAATAAGCTTCGAAACTGAGGTGCAAATTCATTTATTAAATATCCTTAAATCGATTTTGTCAAGGACGAGACGCATATTTCTAGCATATTACCTTAATTTACTAACTGCAGAGCAAAAATTGTCAATTATCTTGTCTACCTCTTGGTTTCTTTTCGCCTTTGGCTGTATAGTCTTAAGGACAGATATAGTCGCCCGCGCCGCGCAGTGCGAGGTTATAGAGCATCTGCTCTAGAGTGACGAAGTGAGAAGTTGTCTTACTTTTGGACGTAGAGACCAGTCCTTCGGATGAGACCGTATAAACCGAAGACCCGTGTCGCAATAGGTGTTGGCACGAAAAAAGGTCCCTCACTGCTTAATGGCCACGAGTGCCGAGTATAGGGTAAAATTTGCAGCTCTCTACCGGCAAGTGGTGGCGTGTCCATATGATTAAAAAGTTCTCTTGAGAGGGACGTTAAACAACAGACAAACAAACAAATAAGGACAGATACAAGCAAAAAAGTGTTAGTCGAAGACTAGATTAATTCTTATTTATGGAAATTGTTATTCTCTTTGTTGTGCAAAATTTCAAATTTTTGCTGTAATTTTGACTAAAGTTCAAAGAACATAAATGTGAAACTTTGGATAAAAATTCCAATCTAAACAGTTTAATTTATTTGAGTTACGAGGATTATTTAGTTGATTAGTTGGGAGCAAGAAAGGAATACATGTAATTCATTAAACGAAGATTCCATCAAGGAACAGGTGCTGAAAAAACCGCAAACACCTAATAAGGACACATTTTTCAATGTCTAAATTGTCGTGATTATGTTTGGATAAGCAGTTTTGATTTCACTCTCAGTAACATGTTTTACTAGGAGAACGGTCGTTTTATTAACCTTCAAAATATGGAGGACAAAGCCACTTAACCTTATGTTCAATCAAAAGTCGATGACAGTAAAAATAAAAAATAAACAAAATACAATTTTCAAATTGGATTTATGATTGCATGGATAATATAAGTCACCAAGGGATGAAATACTGCTCTCCGCTCAACTTTGTACAATTCGATGTCAAAAGAGTTGTTTTTTTAAATGTCTTATAATTTAATTTCAGTTGTAATGCGCCATTTGATTGGTTAAACGGTTTTATCCATTTCGTATAACATAACTTGTTTATAAGCGTAAACTGCCCCAAGCTATATTATATCGGATAACATAAGTTGAAATAAGCTTCATTCCTTAATTAACATACCAATTTTTTTAGAATCACATTTATTTATTTAAATTATCGAGAATGATACACAATTGAATATATATTTAAATATTCTTGAACACAACATTTTCTTAGAACAATTTATATTCAGCTTGACAGAGGTATACATGTATAGATAAATGCTTAAAAAATAGAAGCATTGGCTCAAGAAAACAACATGAATTACTGGTAATAGATAGGAACCTCCAATCAAACTTCGTAGTTCAATGGTTTTTAGTGAGGTTAACATTTATATCATCTCTGTACTGCCCACACTGTTTTAAAAAAATTAATTACAGAATCCGAAAATCAAAATATAAAAAATCTTAATGTTTTGAGGGCAACATGTTGATGTGATATGACCTCATCACATTCCCAGAAGTCAACAGCATTTATTGCTATGAGGACAATCTTCGGAGCGAAGAATTGCAAAAAGCGATGTTTTAATACTGTGCTAATTTGAACCCCAAAAGGAAATTAATTCCTGCGACTGACAACCAAAGTGTTAAGCTGAACAGTAATTGATGATTTACATGACATTTTTACTTCGATAAAACGATCCCTTCTCAACTTTCCATCATTTTACTTGATAATGCGCGTGTTTATCACCACAACTTTATTGTTATAAGCGCAAATAAAGGAATCCTATTTATTCTAATTGCATTCCAAATTTGACATGTTAACTTTGCATGAAGAATCAATGTAGCTGAAGCGAAGGAAAACTTTATCAGAAATCAATCGTTTTAACGAATTTGCATTTCTTCGTTTTGCTTTCTGGAGCATCAGCAAAGTATTGAAAGTAGTCCTGACACTGTCAAGATGCTGTCAACTGAATGATCAAGAGAAGTAAATTGAATTGCTTCTGTTTCTATCTTATTTAAAATGGATGGTCTTTTCATCCTGTCCCATCTTTGTATTTTCGTAGCACGAAACATTCGTATCTATCTTTGAACGATTAATTTTGAATAAGTATATACATGTAGCTAACGGAATATGGCACATATTCAATGAAAATATAATCAAATTTATACATTAATATAGAGAGTAGGTCTTGACCCTTGCTTCTTAATTATATAATCATTATTTCAAACACATTTATCAGGAGTTCCCCAACAATGATTTTAAAACGAAACTTGGGCTTTTGATGAACAATTATCTATGCAGTTTTGGAGATCGTCTTCGTCGGAATTACTATATAAAACAATTGCTCCAATATTAGCAGACCCGTTTTTTGTATTAAGGTCATACGCAACGTAGTTTGAACTTTATTGGGCTCTTCCCCGGAGGTGAAGAGTTCCACTAAAGGAAGGACCTGTGTGCAATACTTTTAATGTCTATATGGATTTGTACACCTCTTCTAAAACAAATTTTGATGAAAAAAATATCTGGAATTTATGTCTCGTAATTTTTGTACATTTTTCTTTGAATAATGCAAAATTTTTCATAATTTGATATCTTTTCAAAACCTCTGGAAACACATGCTGATTTTCTGTCTAAGAACATGAAATGGTATTATAAGTTTAAGTTTAAATATCTCGAAAAATTATCAGTAGGTAAGGTATCTTGCGCATGTCCTAAATATGAAGCAAATTTATTCAAAACTGATATACATACGAACAGATAGAAAACAAAAACAAAATAAAATTGCTAGTACCTTCAATTCGACACTTAGGTACTCAAGTATATTAATTGACACCGTATAATCGATTAGCATATTAAATCACTTCGATTCATGAAGCTAGACGATAATATAATAGGTAATCAAGTCCATATATAAACAACACAAGTCGAAAGGAGAGTAGATACGGACCTTCTATAACATCAGAGGTGGGATCAGGTACCGCCATGCAGGAGAAAGCAACCACTGTTGATCGGTCTCTTCCGCCCCGATCTTCTTGACATGATCAGATAAACGAGAAAATCCGTCGAGTATGAAAAACGTCAGACAGCATTCGACTTAATGATAGATTGCATTTGCTAACAAGGTTATTGTATCGACTTTATAACGTGCGCAATGATGGCTTAAAAAAGACTTCTGATATAACCGTTTCATCAACTTGTTTGTCAAATGTTTGCGTTTTTTTGTAAAATGTTCGTACATAGAACATTTTAATTCAAGAAATAGGGTATCATTTTAAAACATCTATCGGGATATAAATACGGATTAGTCACGAGATTAAATTCCATAAAGCCCGAAGGGCTTTATGATGAATTTGATCTTAAAATGATACCTTATTACTTATATTTACATTTGTGATTTCTTCATACTTTATTTTTGCATGGTTTTGACTTTTAACGTGTGAAATGCATTATTTTTCAAACCCAACGGCATGTTTGTAATCCACTGAACGCGCGTCGATCCTTTATGACGTCACATCCATACGCCCATCTATGACCTCTTGACCCCATACCTGTATTTATACAGTTATATTTACATTTGCAAATGTTTCCTATATATAACACTTATGAAAGCAATGCTTTTCTATAACTGTATATTTGCATATCCACTGCTCTCTCCCACTATGAACATGTAGTCATCAACTGCGTTCATAGGACTATAGACGCAATTGCTTTCACCATGAGCGCAATTGCTCTATCACACTCGTGTAGAACATTCTCTACTACACATATGTACCGAGTTGAGAAGTATATATATGAAATGTTTCATAAGAGGAATAAAAATAAGTTTTTAATAATATTCTTTGAAAAAAAGGAAATTCAGAATACTTAAAATTGCTGATTTATATCTTTAAAAATTCAATTTTGGTCAATGTATTTATTTGTATAATAAAACTTTTTAAAATTGTAGAGAACTGCTATATTTCTATTTTTGCGAATCATGCATATTTGTACAAAGAACGATAACTCTTCACACTTGGGTAATAACATTCAGAAAGAGAAAATTTCTTTAA